>JBBDGT010000075.1:117334-210320 GCA_037306005.1 Rhinophrynus dorsalis
AGGACACAGCTCTGTCACTATATGGGACTTTTATACCACCAGGAACATGATAAAATAAATGTACAGATGAGTCAGGAGGACGCCTGGTACTACAGGACACAGCTCTGTCACTATATAGGACTTTTATACCACCAGGAACATGATAAAATAAATGTACAGATGAGTCAGGAGGATGCCTGGTACTACAGGACACAGCTCTGTCACTATATGGGACTTTTATACCACCAGGAACATGATAAAATAAATGTACAGATGAGTCAGGAGGATGCCTGGTACTACAGGACACAGCTCTGTCACTATATAGGACTTTTATACCACCAGGAACATGATAAAATAAATGTACAGATGAGTCAGGAGGATGCCTGGTACTACAGGACACCGCTCTGTCACTATATGGGACTTTTATACCACCAGGAACATGATAAAATAAATGTACAGATGAGTCAGGAGGACGCCTGGTACTACAGGACACAGCTCTGTCACTATATAGGACTTTTATACCACCAGGAACATGATAAAATAAATGTACAGATGAGTCAGGAGGATGCCTGGTACTACAGGACACAGCTCTGTCACTATATGGGACTTTTATACCACCAGGAACATGATAAAATAAATGTACAGATGAGTCAGGAGGATGCCTGGTACTACAGGACACCGCTCTGTCACTATATAGGACTTTTATACCACCAGGAACATGATAAAATAAATGTACAGATGAGTCAGGAGGATGCCCGGTACTACAGGACACCGCTCTGTCACTATATAGGACTTTTATACCACCAGGAACATGATAAAATAAATGTACAGATGAGTCAGGAGGATGCCTGGTACTACAGGACACCGCTCTGTCACTATATAGGACTTTTATACCACCAGGAACACGATAAAATAAATGTACAGATGAGTCAGGAGGATGCCCGGTACTACAGGACACAGCTCTGTCACTATATAGGACTTTTATACCACCAGGAACATGATAAAATAAATGTACAGATGAGTCAGGAGGATGCCCGGTACTACAGGACACCGCTCTGTCACTATATAGGACTTTTATACCACCAGGAACATGATAAAATAAATGTACAGATGAGTCAGGAGGATGCCCGGTACTACAGGACACCGCTCTGTCACTATATAGGACTTTTATACCACCAGGAACATGATAAAATAAATGTACAGATGAGCCAGGAGGATGCCTGGTACTACAGGACACCGCTCTGTCACTATATAGGACTTTTATACCACCAGGAACATGATAAAATAAATGTACAGATGAGTCAGGAGGATGCCTGGTACTACAGGACACCGCTCTGTCACTATATAGGACTTTTATATCACCAGGAACATGATAAAATAAATGTACAGATGAGTCAGGAGGATGCCTGGTACTACAGGACACCGCTCTGTCACTATATGGGACTTTTATACCACCAGGAACATGATAAAATAAATGTACAGATGAGCCAGGAGGATGCCTGGTACTACAGGACACAGCTCTGTCACTATATGGGACTTTTATACCACCAGGAACATGATAAAATAAATGTACAGATGAGTCAGGAGGATGCCTGGTACTACAGGACACCGCTCTGTCACTATATAGGACTTTTATACCACCAGGAACATGATAAAATAAATGTACAGATGAGTCAGGAGGATGCCTGGTACTACAGGACACCGCTCTGTCACTATATAGGACTTTTATACCACCAGGAACATGATAAAATAAATGTACAGATGAGTCAGGAGGACGCCTGGTACTACAGGACACCGCTCTGTCACTATATAGGACTTTTATACCACCAGGAACATGATAAAATAAATGTACAGATGAGTCAGGAGGATGCCTGGTACTACAGGACACCGCTCTGTCACTATATGGGACTTTTATATCACCAGGAACATGATAAAATAAATGTACAGATGAGCCAGGAGGATGCCTGGTACTACAGGACACTGCTCTGTCACTATATGGGACTTTTATACCACCAGGAACATGATAAAATAAATGTACAGATGAGTCAGGAGGACGCCTGGTACTACAGGACACAGCTCTGTCACTATATAGGACTTTTATACCACCAGGAACATGATAAAATAAATGTACAGATGAGTCAGGAGGATGCCCGGTACTACAGGACACCGCTCTGTCACTATATAGGACTTTTATACCACCAGGAACATGATAAAATAAATGTACAGATGAGTCAGGAGGATGCCCGGTACTACAGGACACCGCTCTGTCACTATATAGGACTTTTATACCACCAGGAACATGATAAAATAAATGTACAGATGAGTCAGGAGGATGCCCGGTACTACAGGACACCGCTCTGTCACTATATGGGACTTTTATATCACCAGGAACATGATAAAATAAATGTACAGATGAGCCAGGAGGATGCCTGGTACTACAGGACACTGCTCTGTCACTATATGGGACTTTTATACCACCAGGAACATGATAAAATAAATGTACAGATGAGTCAGGAGGACGCCTGGTACTACAGGACACAGCTCTGTCACTATATAGGACTTTTATACCACCAGGAACATGATAAAATAAATGTACAGGTGAGTCAGGAGGATGCCTGGTACTACAGGACACCGCTCTGTCACTATATAGGACTTTTATACCACCAGGAACATGATAAAATAAATGTACAGATGAGTCAGGAGGATGCCTGGTACTACAGGACACCGCTCTGTCACTATATGGGACTTTTATACCACCAGGAACATGATAAAATAAATGTACAGATGAGTCAGGAGGACGCCCGGTACTACAGGACACCGCTCTGTCACTATATGGGACTTTTATACCACCAGGAACATGATAAAATAAATGTACAGATGAGTCAGGAGGACGCCTGGTACTACAGGACACCGCTCTGTCACTATATAGGACTTTTATACCACCAGGAACATGATAAAATAAATGTACAGATGAGTCAGGAGGATGCCTGGTACTACAGGACACCGCTCTGTCACTATATGGGACTTTTATATCACCAGGAACATGATAAAATAAATGTACAGATGAGTCAGGAGGATGCCTGGTACTACAGGACACCGCTCTGTCACTATATAGGACTTTTATACCACCAGGAACACGATAAAATAAATGTACAGATGAGTCAGGAGGATGCCTGGTACTACAGGACACCGCTCTGTCACTATATAGGACTTTTATACCACCAGGAACATGATAAAATAAATGTACAGATGAGTCAGGAGAATGCCTGGTACTACAGGACACAGCTCTGTCACTATATAGGACTTTTATACCACCAGGAACAGGATAAAATAAATGTACAGATGAGTCAGGAGGATGCCTGGTACTACAGGACACAGCTCTGTCACTATATAGGACTTTTATACCACCAGGAACATGATAAAATAAATGTACAGATGAGTCAGGAGGATGCCTGGTACTACAGGACACCGCTCTGTCACTATATAGGACTTTTATACCACCAGGAACATGATAAAATAAATGTACAGATGAGTCAGGAGGATGCCCGGTACTACAGGACACAGCTCTGTCACTATATAGGACTTTTATACCACCAGGAACATGATAAAATAAATGTACAGATGAGTCAGGAGGACGCCCGGTACTACAGGACACTGCTCTGTCACTATATAGGACTTTTATACCACCAGGAACATGATAAAATAAATGTACAGATGAGTCAGGAGGATGCCTGGTACTACAGGACACCGCTCTGTCACTATATAGGACTTTTATACCACCAGGAACATGATAAAATAAATGTACAGATGAGTCAGGAGGATGCCTGGTACTACAGGACACAGCTCTGTCACTATATAGGACTTTTATACCACCAGGAACATGATAAAATAAATGTACAGGTGAGTCAGGAGGATGCCCGGTACTACAGGACACAGCTCTGTCACTATATAGGACTTTTATACCACCAGGAACATGATAAAATAAATGTACAGGTGAGTCAGGAGGATGCCCGGTACTACAGGACACAGCTCTGTCACTATATAGGACTTTTATACCACCAGGAACATGATAAAATAAATGTACAGATGAGTCAGGAGGATGCCTGGTACTACAGGACACCGCTCTGTCACTATATAGGACTTTTATACCACCAGGAACATGATAAAATAAATGTACAGGTGAGTCAGGAGGATGCCCGGTACTACAGGACACAGCTCTGTCACTATATGGGACTTTTATACCACCAGGAACATGATAAAATAAATGTACAGATGAGTCAGGAGGATGCCTGGTACTACAGGACACCGCTCTGTCACTATATAGGACTTTTATACCACCAGGAACATGATAAAATAAATGTACAGGTGAGTCAGGAGGATGCCCGGTACTACAGGACACAGCTCTGTCACTATATGGGACTTTTATACCACCAGGAACATGATAAAATAAATGTACAGATGAGTCAGGAGGATGCCTGGTACTACAGGACACCGCTCTGTCACTATATAGGACTTTTATACCACCAGGAACATGATAAAATAAATGTACAGATGAGTCAGGAGGACGCCCGGTACTACAGGACACCGCTCTGTCACTATATAGGACTTTTATACCACCAGGAACATGATAAAATAAATGTACAGATGAGTCAGGAGGATGCCTGGTACTACAGGACACCGCTCTGTCACTATATAGGACTTTTATACCACCAGGAACATGATAAAATAAATGTACAGGTGAGTCAGGAGGATGCCCGGTACTACAGGACACAGCTCTGTCACTATATGGGACTTTTATACCACCAGGAACATGATAAAATAAATGTACAGATGAGTCAGGAGGATGCCTGGTACTACAGGACACCGCTCTGTCACTATATAGGACTTTTATACCACCAGGAACATGATAAAATAAATGTACAGGTGAGTCAGGAGGATGCCTGGTACTACAGGACACAGCTCTGTCACTATATGGGACTTTTATACCACCAGGAACACGATAAAATAAATGTACAGATGAGTCAGGAGGATGCCTGGTATTACAGGACACCGCTCTGTCACTATATAGGACTTTTATACCACCAGGAACATGATAAAATAAATGTACAGATGAGTCAGGAGGATGCCTGGTACTACAGGACACCGCTCTGTCACTATATGGGACTTTTATACCACCAGGAACATGATAAAATAAATGTACAGATGAGTCAGGAGGACGCCCGGTACTACAGGACACCGCTCTGTCACTATATGGGACTTTTATACCACCAGGAACATGATAAAATAAATGTACAGATGAGTCAGGAGAATGCCTGGTACTACAGGACACAGCTCTGTCCTGTAGTATAAACAAGAAGAGGAGGGACGCTTCTAGCGTAATATATCCAAAAGGTCAATGTACCTCCACCCAGGGCTCAGAATTTCCTCTCGCCACTAGCCCTGGTGGGTATATTTTGGCTTGCAGTGGCGAGTAACTTTTCAGGTCTGGCTAGTAACAAAGGACTTAAAATTATAAGCCCTGCCTCCACCAATACACCAGTGTACTCACAATATAACAGACCACTACAAGTGGTCAACAGGACAGATGAGGGATTCAAATGGAACGGATCGCAGCTCACCCACAATGCCAAGAGCACGATCAAGATTCTTAGAAGACAAAAAACAACAGCCAGAAGGGGCGTAATCCACAAATAAAATACATAAATCACGCTTGAGATAATACTCACGGGATATATCCCACCAGCTAATCTTGATAAAGCCGGTAATAAAATGCCGGGATTAACTATACGCCCTGCTCGGAGTTCCACCTCCAGTGAATAAAAAAATATATAAAGTCCACTTGTCTAAATATATAAAAATGTTTAATAAAATATAAGCATTTACAATGTAGATAATAAATGTGCCAGAAACGCTCAACGCGTTTCAAAGCTGCTGCTTCTTTGTCGAGAGCTACCTGACTAAATGTAAATATATAAATCAAAAGAAGGATGAAGCGGCATAATGCGTTATACAGAATGTCAGTTTTAGCAAGATGGATTTGTGGAGCAGGAGCATATACTATGTCCCCAAACAACATTGTCACCGTTCTGTCAGTGTTTAGGAACAGTTTGTTCTTTGCTATCCATCTTTCAACTTTAGAGAAATCATACTGTAATACGCCTCCAGTTGTGATACGTTTGAATTTTTAGCATATATTATAGTGTCATCTGCATACATATGTACAGAAGATGATATGCAAACTATGGGCAGATCATTTATAACAAGAGAAAATAGAAGAGGGCCAAGGATTGAGTCTTGGGGAACACAACTTGTAACTTTGAGAGGAAGGGAGGTATTGTCAGCAATAGACACATACTGCATTCTGTCTGATAAATAGGATCAGAACCAATTTAGAGAATGATTACCCAGTTCTGAACTTTGGAGTTTACTTATCAGAATATTATGGTCTACTGTATCAAAGGACTTTGAAAAATCTAGGAAAATAGCTCCGTAATGTCACCATTTTCCATATCATTCTGGATATCACTGGTTACTTTTAGGACGACGGTGATTGTAGAGTGATCTGAATGAAAGCCTGATTGAAGGGGGGTGAAAAAACTAGTTAGCCGGTAATACTGATATATAGTTGTACATGGACACATTTCTCTAGGATTTTAGCCGATGTGGGGAGTAGGGATATTGATCTGTAATTTGATACTACATTTTTATCCCCACTTTTGTGGATAGGCACAACTCTAGCTACTTTCCAGGATTTGGGCATATACCCAGATGACAGGGAGGCATTAACTAGGGTTGTAATAGGGTAGGTAGTGTTCAAGGCACTGAGATTTAATAACATTGATGGTAGTTGGTCGGGGCCAGATTGTGATTTCATTTTTGGGTTAAGGAGGTGTCATATATTTCACTCTCATTTACTGTCATGAAATTAAATTCATTATCATCATTGGACCAGGTAGCAGGTGAAATAAGCTGATCTGTGCGTGTTTCTACTACAGAATTATTTTTGTTTTGTGTAATCAGAGTGGCGGCACATCCAACAAAGTAGCTGTTAAATGCATTGGCTATGGCTAAGGGGCACTGTATCGTTTCTTTGCCTATGGTTATAGCTGGATGATTAAGAGTGGTTTGGAGGGTTGTAGAAGTTGGCTGGTTTTGATATGTTATTGTTCAAGTTGAACTTTTGCTAGTTTTGTTTGCTTTGTGCTAGTATTCCGCATTTGCCTGTATGTAGTGCGATCAATAGCGGAGCCAGTTTGTTTACATTTTGTCCATAATGCATCTGTGAAACTATAATTCAATCAGCTCAGCAGAGACCCAGGAAAGATGCCCCCCCCTTACCTGCTGAGTCTAGATCAGGTATAAGGTGTATTCTATACCATAGGCAATTTCTTAAGTCATTTAGGAAAGACTGGAGATTACATTTTTAAATGATCTAGTAATTTGATTGGTTTTATTTTGTGAACACAGTACACTATGGAGTGATCGCTAAACACATTTGTTAGTACACCAGAATCTTGGATTCTACCTGGGCAGGATGAAAGGATCCAGTCTAACAGAGTATGGGTGGATGTTTTAGGATTTATGCGAGTAAAGGAGATTATCTATGATAAGTTTGATGTCTTAAAGGGGAACTACCACACCACACAAAGTTTCCTGCAAAGAATTACCCATCTGGCGACTAGCTAATCAATAGTACTAGTCACCAGAATAATTACCTCCTTATAGAGAAATCCTACTGCTCCCGACACTGACGGCCAGGAAACAGCGCTTTAGAAGAACCTGCTTGCCTGCGCTGTTAGTCCCTTCCAGTAACGCCTCCTATAGCAGACTGGGACTGACAGCGCAGGCGTGCAGAGGTCTCTATGCAAAGATGTCTGTGCTGTTTCCTGGACGTCAGTGTCGGCAGCAGTACGAATTCTCAGTAAGGAGGTAATTATTCTGACGACTAGTACTAATTGATCAGCTAGTCGCCAGATGGGTAATTCTCTGCAGGAAATGTTGGGTGGAGTGGTAGTTCCCCTTTAAATAACAAACAGAATTTTTCATTCCTGGCATCCAGCCAACTAATATTAAAGTCTCCAAGAACCAACAGTTCACTTTTCTTATTATGGGTGGCAATCTCATTGAGGTGCTGGGTTATGTCTGTAAGTGACTGTGTTGGTCTATTTGGAGGCCTGTAGACGCCAACAATTATGATTTGTTTAGAGAAGGGAAAAATAATTTTTCTGCAATGTATTCATAAGAAACATAGTTATAAGAGTCATGTAAAAGTGTAAGGTTTATAGACTCTTAGGATTATGCCTCCTCCTCGCTTTACTCGGTCCTTCCTAAAACATGAGTATCCTTCAATCACAACAGCGGTATCTGGTATTTTACGGCTTAGCCAGGAGTCAGTGAGTATGAGGATTTTTGACTTGTACACATAACCACACACGTTTAGTTCATCCATTTTGGGTAGTATGCTGCGTATGTTGCAGTGCACAAGAGAGAGACCTTTTATAAAGGAGAAGTTACCATTTATTGCTGTTTGAGGGCCAGAATTGGTTTCTATGTCATTTTCCAAGGCAAGTAGTATAATGCAAAAAAAAAATGGATAGTTGTTTGAGGTGAGCACATAGTGGAATATTAATATTCCACACTGGACTTCTTACCACCAGTCTCTTCCTACCGATCAGATACTAATAGTCCACACTGGACTCCTTACCACCAGTCTCTTCCTACCGATCAGATACTAATAGTCCACACTGGACTCCTTACCACCAGTCTCTTCCTACCGATCAGATACTAATATTCCACACTGGACTCCTTACCACCAGTCTCTTCCTACCGATCAGATACTAATATTCCACACTGGACTTCTTACCACCAGTCTATTCCTACCGATCAGATACTAATATTCCACACTGGACTCCTTACCACCAGTCTCTTCCTACCGATCAGATACTAATATTCCACACTGGACTCCTTACCACCAGTCTCTTCCTACCGATCAGATAC
The DNA here is from genome assembly GCA_037306005.1 of Rhinophrynus dorsalis. Classification (NCBI taxonomy): domain Eukaryota; kingdom Metazoa; phylum Chordata; class Amphibia; order Anura; family Rhinophrynidae; genus Rhinophrynus; species Rhinophrynus dorsalis. The sequence goes on from JBBDGT010000075.1 coordinate 126,311, forward strand.
TAATATTCCACACTGGACTTCTTACCACCAGTCTATTCCTACCGATCAGATACTAATATTCCACACTGGACTCCTTACCACCAGTCTCTTCCTACCGATCAGATACTAATATTCCACACTGGACTCCTTACCACCAGTCTCTTCCTACCGATCAGATACTAATATTCCACACTGGACTTCTTACCACCAGTCTATTCCTACCGATCGGATACTAATATTCCACACTGGACTCCTTACCACCAGTCTCTTCCTACCGATCGGATACTAATATTCCACACTGGACTCCTTACCACCAGTCTCTTCCTACCGATCGGATACTAATATTCCACACTGGACTCCTCACCACCAGTCTCTTCCTACCAATCAGATACTAATATTCCACACTGGACTTCTTACCACCAGTCTATTCTTACCGATCAGATACTAATATTCCACACTGGACTCCTTACCTCCAGTCTCTTCCTACCGATCAGATACTAATATTCCACACTGGACTCCTCATCACCAGTCTCTTCCTACCGATCAGATACTAATAGTCCACACTGGACTCCTTACCACCAGTCTCTTCCTACCGATCAGATACTAATATTCCACACTGGACTCCTTACCACCAGTCTATTCCTACCGATCAGATACTAATATTCCACACTGGACTCCTTACCACCAGTCTCTTCCTACCGATCGGATACTAATATTCCACACTGGACTCCTTACCACCAGTCTCTTCCTACCGATCAGATACTAATATTCCACACTGGACTTCTTACCACCAGTCTATTCCTACCGATCGGATACTAATATTCCACACTGGACTCCTTACCACCAGTCTCTTCCTACCGATCGGATACTAATATTCCACACTGGACTCCTTACCACCAGTCTCTTCCTACCGATCGGATACTAATATTCCACACTGGACTCCTCACCACCAGTCTCTTCCTACCGATCAGATACTAATATTCCACACTGGACTTCTTACCACCAGTCTATTCTTACCGATCAGATACTAATATTCCACACTGGACTCCTTACCTCCAGTCTCTTCCTACCGATCAGATACTAATATTCCACACTGGACTCCTCATCACCAGTCTCTTCCTACCGATCAGATAATAATATTCCACACTGGACTCCTTACCACCAGTCTATTCCTACCGATCAGATACTAATATTCCACACTGGACTCCTTACCACCAGTCTCTTCCTACCGATCAGATACTAATATTCCACACTGGACTCCTTACCACCAGTCTCTTCCTACCGATCAGATACTAATATTCCACACTGGACTCCTTACCACCAGTCTATTCCTACCGATCAGATACTAATATTCCACACTGGACTCCTTACCACCAGTCTCTTCCTACCGATCAGATACTAATATTCCACACTGGACTCCTTACCACCAGTCTCTTCCTACCGATCAGATACTAATATTCCACACTGGACTTCTTACCACCAGTCTCTTCCTACCGATCAGATAATAATATTCCACACTGGACTCCTTACCACCAGTCTCTTCCTACCGATCAGATACTAATATTCCACACTGGACTCCTTACCACCAGTCTATTCCTACCGATCAGATACTAATATTCCACACTGGACTCCTTACCACCAGTCTCTTCCTACCGATCAGATACTAATATTCCACACTGGACTTCTTACCACCAGTCTATTCCTACCGATCAGATACTAATATTCCACACTGCTCCACCTCCACTCCAGATATTAACATTCCAAATTGTTCTCCCTCTCTTGTCCATGGAGGAAAGGAGAAGTATAAACATGTGTATACCAATGAATAAAGGGTTAATGTACCTACCATAGATCTGCCGCAGTGGGATGGAGTTCAGCATGTCAATAAATGGAGCCTTCTTCTCCATGTAGGTTTTTCTGCTCCACCAGAGGAGGTACCTGCAGGAAGGAGAAAAGGAGTCTTGTCACAAGAGGGGAGTGTATGTTGTTCTCTCTACTAACACAGAAGAATTAACATGGTTATGTGGGAGTGCTGTATAGTGCCAGTGTATTGCCCCCAGTTCTCCAGTGCCCACTTACTGCCACCAACCACTGCCATTCAGTTCAGCACCCAATGCTTTTTAATTTGTTTATTAATGACCTTTAAGTGGGTAATGGAATTAGTGTCTCAGTCTTTGCTGATAACACTAAGCGGTGAGAGCTTTTCTCTGCAGAAAGACTTGGATACACTGAGAAAAGGGTCAAATGAGGTTTAACTGACAAAATTAGAAAGATTATGCATTTCCTTTGCAAAAACAAGCATGATACATAATAAATGGAAAACTACATGGGAATCCATGTTATAGAACAGTTAGCAACTGCTTCCAGACAGCAGACTTCACAACTGTGTGCACTGTCAATCAGCTGCACTCCACAACTGTGTGTATTGTCAATCAGCTGCACTTCACAACTGTGTGCGCTGTCAATCAGCTGCACTTCACTACAGTGTGCGCTGTCAATCAGCTGCACTTCACAACAGTGTGCACTGTCAATCAGCTGCACTTCACAACAGTGTGCACTGTCAATCAGCTGCACTCCACAACTGTGTGTATTGTCAATCAGCTGCACTTCACAACTGTGTGCGCTGTCAATCAGCTGCACTTCACAACAGTGTGCGCTGTCAATCAGCTGCACTTCACAACAGTGTGCACTGTCAATCAGCTGCACTTCACAACTGTGTGCGCTGTCAATCAGCTGTACTTCACAACAATGTGCACTGTCAATCAGCTGCACTTCACAACTGTGTGCATTGTCAATCAGCTGCACTTCACAACTGTGTGCGCTGTCAATCAGCTGCACTTCACAACAGTGTGCACTGTCAATCAGCTGCACTTCACAACAGTGTGCACTGTCAATCAGCTGCACTTCACTACAGTGTGCACTGTCAATCAGCTGCACTTCACTACAGTGTGCACTGTCAATCAGCTGCACTCCACAACAGTGTGCACTGTCAATCAGCTGTACTTCACAACAATGTGCACTGTCAATCAGCTGCACTTCACAACAGTGTGCACTGTCAATCAGCTGCACTTCACAACTGTGTGCACTGTCAATCAGCTGCACTTCACAACAGTGTGCACTGTCAATCAGATGCACTTCACAACAGTGTGCACTGTCAATCAGCTGCACTTCACAACAGTGTGCACTGTCAATCAGCTGCACTTCACTACAGTGTGCATTGTCAATCAGCTGCACTTCACAACAGTGTGCACTGTCAATCAGCTGCACTTCACAACAGTGTGCACTGTCAATCAGCTGCACTTCACAACAGTGTGCACTGTCAATCAGCTGTACTTCACAACTGTGTGCATCGTCAATCAGCTGCACTTCACAACTGTGTGCGCTGTCAATCAGCTGCACTTCACAACTGTGTGCGCTGTCAATCAGCTGCACTTCACAACAGTGTGCACTGTCAATCAGCTGTACTTCACAACAGTGTGCACTGTCAATCAGCTGCACTTCACAACAGTGTGCACTGTCAATCAGCTGCACTTCACAACAGTGTGCACTGTCAATCAGCTGCACTTCACTACAGTGTGCATTGTCAATCAGCTGCACTTCACAACAGTGTGCACTGTCAATCAGCTGCACTTCACAACAGTGTGCACTGTCAATCAGCTGCACTTCACAACAGTGTGCGCTGTCAATCAGCTGTACTTCACAACTGTGTGCATCGTCAATCAGCTGCACTTCACAACTGTGTGCGCTGTCAATCAGCTGCACTTCACAACTGTGTGCGCTGTCAATCAGCTGCACTTCACAACAGTGTGCGCTGTCAATCAGCTGCACTTCACAACTGTGTACACTGTCAATCAGCTGCACTTCACTACAGTGTGCGCTGTCAATCAGCTGCACTTCACAACAGTGTGCACTGTCAATCAGCTGCACTTCACAACAGTGTGCACTGTCAATCAGCTGCACTTCACAACAGTGTGCACTGTCAATCAGCTGCACTTCACAACAGTGTGCACTGTCAATCAGCTGCACTTCACAACAGTGTGCACTGTCAATCAGCTGCACTTCACAACAGTGTGCACTGTCAATCAGCTGCACTTCACTATAGTGTGCACTGTCAATCAGCTGCACATCACAACAGTGTGCACTGTCAATCAGCTGCACTTCACTATAGTGTGCACTGTCAATCAGCTGCACATCACAACTGTGTACACTGTCAATCAGCTGCACTTCACAACAATGTGCACTGTGAATCAGCTGCACTTCACAACAGTGTGCACTGTCAATCAGCTGCACTTCACTACAGTGTGCACTGTCAATCAGCTGCACTTCACTACAGTGTGCACTGTCAATCAGCTGCACTTCACTACAGTGTGCACTGTCAATCAGCTGCACTTCACTACAGTGTGCACTGTCAATCAGCTGCACTTCACTATAGTGTGCACTGTCAATCAGCTGCAATTCACTACAGTGTGCACTGTCAATCAGCTGCACTTCACTACAGTGTGCACTGTCAATCAGCTGCACTTCACAACAGTGTGCACTGTCAATCAGCTGCACTTCACTACAGTGTGCGCTGTCAATCAGCTGCACTTCACAACAATGTGCACTGTGAATCAGCTGCACTTCACAACAGTGTGCACTGTCAATCAGCTGCACTTCACTACAGTGTGCACTGTCAATCAGCTGCACTTCACTACAGTGTGCACTGTCAATCAGCTGCACTTCACTACAGTGTGCACTGTCAATCAGCTGCACTTCACTACAGTGTGCACTGTCAATCAGCTGCACTTCACTACAGTGTGCACTGTCAATCAGCTGCACTTCACAACAGTGTACATTGTCAATCAGCTGCACATCACAACAGTGTGCACTGTCAATCAGCTGCACTCCACAACAGTGTGCACTGTCAATCAGCTGCACTCCACAACAGTGTGCACTGCCAATCAGCTGCACTTCACAACAGTGTGCACTGTCAATCAGCTGCACTCCACAACAGTGTGCACTGTCAATCAGCTGTACTTCACTACAGTGTGCACTGTCAATCAGCTGCACTTCACAACAGTGTGCACTGTCAATAAGCTGCACTTCACAACAGTGTGCACTGTCAATAAGCTGCACTTCACTACAGTGTGCATTGTCAATCAGCTGCACTTCACAACAGTGTGTATTGTCAATCAGCTGTACTCCACAACAGTGTGCATTGTCAATCAGCTGCACTTCACAACAGTGTGCACTGTCAATCAGCTGCACTTCACAACTGTGTACACTGTCAATCAGCTGCACATCACAACAGTGTGTATTGTCAATCAGCTGCACTTCACAACAGTGTGCACTGTCAATCAGCTGCACTTCACTACAGTGTGCACTGTCAATCAGCTGCACTTCACTACAGTGTGCACTGTCAATCAGCTGCACTTCACTACAGTGTGCACTGTCAATCAGCTGCACTTCACTACAGTGTGCACTGTCAATCAGCTGCACTTCACAACAGTGTGCACTGTCAATCAGCTGCACTTCACAACAGTGTGCATTGTCAATCAGCTGCACTTCACAACTGTGTGCACTGTCAATCAGCTGCACTTCACTACAGTGTGCACTGTCAATCAGCTGCACTTCACAACAGTGTGCATTGTCAATCAGCTGCACTTCACAACAGTGTGCATTGTCAATCAGCTGCACTTCACAACTGTGTGCACTGTCAATCAGCTGCACTTCACAACAGTGTGCATTGTCAATCAGCTGCACTTCACAACTGTGTGCACTGTCAATCAGCTGCACTTCACTACAGTGTGCACTGTCAATCAGCTGCACTTCACAACTGTGTGCATTGTCAATCAGCTGCACTTCACAACTGTGTGCATTGTCAATCAGCTGCACTTCACAACAGTGTGCACTGTCAATCAGCTGCACTTCACAACAGTGTGCACTGTCAATCAGCTGCACTTCACTACAGTGTGCACTGTCAATCAGCTGTACTCCACAACTGTGTGCGCTGTCAATCAGCTGCACTTCACTACAGTGTGCACTGTCAATCAGCTGCACTTCACAACAGTGTGCATTGTCAATCAGCTGCACTTCACAACTGTGTGCACTGTCAATCAGATGCACTTCACAACAGTGTGTATTGTCAATCAGCTGCACTTCACAACTGTGTGCATTGTCAATCAGCTGCACTTCACAACAGTGTGCACTGTCAATCAGCTGCACTTCACTACAGTGTGCACTGTCAATCAGCTGCACTTCACTACAGTGTGCACTGTCAATCAGCTGCACTTCACAACAGTGTGCACTGTCAATCAGCTGCACTTCACAACAGTGTGCACTGTCAATCAGCTGCACTTCACAACAGTGTGCACTGTCAATCAGCTGCACTTCACAACAGTGTGCATTGTCAATCAGCTGCACTTCACAACAGTGTGCACTGTCAATCAGCTGCACTTCACAACAGTGTGCACTGTCAATCAGCTGCACTTCACAACAGTGTGCACTGCCAATCAGCTGTACTCCACAACAGTGTGCACTGTCAATCAGCTGCACTTCACAACAGTGTGCACTGTCAATCAGCTGCACTTCACAACAGTGTGCACTGTCAATCAGCTGCACTTCACTACAGTGTGCACTGTCAATCAGCTGCACTTCACAACAGTGTGCACTGTCAATCAGCTGCACTTCACTACAGTGTGCACTGTCAATCAGCTGCACATCACAACAGTGTGTATTGTCAATCCGCTGCACTTCACAACAGTGTGCACTGTCAATCAGCTGCACTTCACTACAGTGTGCACTGTCAATCAGCTGCACTTCACAACAGTGTGCACTGTCAATCAGCTGCACTTCACAACAGTGTGCACTGTCAATCAGCTGCACTTCACAACAGTGTGCACTGTCAATCAGCTGCACTTCACAACAGTGTGCACTGTCAATCAGCTGTACTTCACAACAGTGTGCACTGTCAATCAGCTGCACTTCACAACAGTGTGCACTGTCAATCAGCTGCACTTCACAACAGTGTGCACTGTCAATCAGCTGCACTTCACAACAGTGTGCACTGTCAATCAGCTGCACTTCACAACAGTGTGCACTGTCAATCAGCTGCACTTCACAACTGTGTACACTGTCCATCAGCTGCACTTCACAACAGTGTGCACTGTCAATCAGCTGCACTTCACAACAGTGTGCACTGTCAATCAGCTGCACTTCACTACAGTGTGCACTGTCAATCAGCTGTACTTCACAACAGTGTGCACTGTCAATCAGCTGCACTTCACTACAGTGTGCACTGTCAATCAGCTGTACTTCACAACAGTGTGCACTGTCAATCAGCTGCACTTCACAACAGTGTGCACTGTCAATCCGAGGCACTTCACAACAATGTGCACTGTCAATCAGCTGCACTTCACTACAGTGTGCACTGTCAATCAGCTGCTGCAAGAGCCAATAGTGTACTATCCTGTACAAGAATATAATGTATGTTTTGTCATAAGCTCATAAACAACTAATTTTATTGAACGGAAAAAAATACACAGGCAAGGAAAAAGGTGGTAAGGAAAATTTAAGTTATGAGGAAAGACTAAGCATATTTGGTGTGTTTATATTAAAAGAGAGACCTGGGGAGAGGGTGTCAGGATTACTATAAACACACACACTCAACGTCAATACAAGTAACTCTCTGGAGAACTCATTCATATGGCTGAGAAAGAAAACACAGGGGAATCCTTATGAATGCGCTGTGTCATTACACACTCTTTTCAGTGCAATAAAAGGATACCTAGATAATCACAGTCTGTAGAGTACAGGGTAATGTATATAGGAAACACAGTGTGTAGAGTACAGGGTAATGTATATAGGAAACACAGTCTGTACGGTACAGGGTAATGTATATAGGAAAACACAGTCTGTAGAGTACAGGGTAATGTATATAGGAAACACAGTCTGTAGAGTACAGGGTAATGTATATAGGAAACACAGTCTGTAGAGTACAGGGTAATATATATAGGAAACACAGTCTGTAGAGTACAGGGTAATGTATATAGGAAACACAGTCTGTACAGTACAGGGTAATGTATATAGGAAAACACAGTCTGTACAGTACAGGGTAATGTATATAGGAAAACACAGTCTGTAGAGTACAGGGTAATGTACATAGGAAAACACAGTCTGTAGAGTACAGGGTAATGTATATAGGAAACACAGTCTGTACAGTACAGGGTAATGTATATAGGAAAACACAGTCTGTACAGTACAGGGTAATGTATATAGGAAACACAGTCTGTAGAGTACAGGGTAATGTATATAGGAAAACACAGTGTGTAGAGTACAGGGTAATGTATATAGGAAAACACAGTGTGTAGAGTACAGGATAATGTATATAGGAAAACGCAGTGTGTAGAGTACAGGGTAATGTATATAGGAAACACAGTCTGTACAGTACAGGGTAATGTATATAGGAAACACAGTCTGTAGAGTACAGGGTAATGTATATAGGAAACACAGTCTGTAGAGTACAGGGTAATATATATAGGAAACACAGTCTGTAGAGTACAGGGTAATGTATATAGGAAACACAGTCTGTACAGTACAGGGTAATGTATATAGGAAAACACAGTCTGTACAGTACAGGGTAATGTATATAGGAAAACACAGTCTGTACAGTACAGGGTAATGTATATAGGAAAACACAGTCTGTAGAGTACAGGGTAATGTATATAGGAAACACAGTCTGTACAGTACAGGGTAATGTATATAGGAAAACACAGTCTGTACAGTACAGGGTAATGTATATAGGAAACACAGTCTGTAGAGTACAGGGTAATGTATATAGGAAAACACAGTGTGTAGAGTACAGGGTAATGTATATAGGAAAACACAGTGTGTAGAGTACAGGATAATGTATATAGGAAAACGCAGTGTGTAGAGTACAGGGTAATGTATATAGGAAACACAGTCTGTACAGTACAGGGTAATGTATATAGGAAACACAGTCTGTACAGTACAGGGTAATGTATATAGGAAACACAGTCTGTAGAGTACAGGGTAAAGTATATAGGAAACACAGTCTGTACAGTACAGGGTAATGTATATAGGAAACAGTCTGTACAGTACAGGGTAATGTACATAGGAAACATAGTCTGTACAGTACAGGGTAATGTATATAGGAAACAGTCTGTACAGTACAGGGTAATGTACATAGGAAACATAGTCTGTACAGTACAGGGTAATGTATATAGGAAAACACAGTCTGTACAGTACAGGGTAATGTATATAGGAAAACACAGTCTGTACAGTACAGGGTAATGTACATAGGAAAACACAGTCTGTAGAGTACAGGGTAATGTATATAGGAAAACGCAGTGTGTAGAGTACAGGGTAATGTATATAGGAAAACACAGTCTGTACAGTACAGGGTAATGTATATAGGAAATACAGTCTGTACAGTACAGGGTAATGTATATAGGAAAACGCAGTGTGTACAGTACAGGGTAATGTACATAGGAAACACAGTCTGTAGAGTACAGGGTAATGTACATAGGAAACACAGACTGTACAGTACAGGGTAATGTATATAGGAAAACACAGTCTGTAGAGTACAGGGTAATGTATATAGGAAACACAGTCTGTAGAGTACAGGGTAATGTATATAGGAAAACACAGTCTGTAGAGTACAGGGTAATGTACATAGGAAAACGCAGTGTGTAGAGTACAGGGTAATGTATATAGGAAAACACAGTCTGTACAGTACAGGGTAATGTATATAGGAAACACAGTCTGTAGAGTACAGGGTAATGTATATAGGAAAACGCAGTGTGTAGAGTACAGGGTAATGTATATAGGAAACACAGTCTGTAGAGTACAGGGTAATGTATATAGGAAAACGCAGTGTGTAGAGTACAGGGTAATGTACATAGGAAAACACAGTGTGTACAGTACAGGGTAATGTATATAGGAAACACAGTCTGTAGAGTACAGGGTAATGTACATAGGAAACACAGTCTGTACAGTACAGGGTAATGTATATAGGAAACACAGTCTGTAGAGTACAGGGTAATGTATATAGGAAAACGCAGTGTGTACAGTACAGGGTAATGTATATAGAAAACACAGTCTGTAGAGTACAGGGTAATGTACATAGGAAACACAGTCTGTAGAGTACAGGGTAATGTATATAGGAAAACGCAGTGTGTAGAGTACAGGGTAATGTACATAGGAAAACACAGTGTGTAGAGTACAGGGTAATGTACATAGGAAAACACAGTCTGTACAGTACAGGGTAATGTATAAAGGAAAACACAGTGTGTACAGTACAGGGTAATGTATATAGGAAACACAGTCTGTAGAGTACAGGGTAATGTATATAGGAAACACAGTCTGTACAGTACAGGGTAATGTATATAGGAAACACAGTCTGTACAGTACAGGGGTAATGTATATAGGAAACACAGTCTGTACAGTACAGGGTAATGTATATAGGAAACACAGTGTGTACAGTACAGGGTAATGTACATAGGAAAACACAGTCTGTACAGTACAGGGTAATGTACATAGGAAAAACACAGTCTGTACAGTACAGGGTAATGTACATAGGAAAACACAGTCTGTAGAGTACAGGGTAATGTACATAGGAAAACACAGTCTGTAGAGTACAGGGTAATGTATATAGGAAACACAGTCTGTACAGTACAGGGTAATGTATATAGGAAACACAGTCTGTAGAGTACAGGGTAATGTACATAGGAAAACACAGTCTGTCAGAGTACAGGGTAATGTATATAGAGAAACACAGTCTGTACAGTACAGGGTAATGTATATAGGAAAACACAGTGTGTACAGTACAGGGTAATGTACATAGGAAAGTTTGTAGAGTACAGGGTAATGTACATAGGAAAACACAGTCTGTAGAGTACAGGGTAATGTATATAGGAAAACACAGTCTGTAGAGTACAGGGTAATGTATATAGGAAACACAGTCTGTACAGTACAGGGTAATGTATATAGGAAAACACAGTCTGTAGAGTACAGGGTAATATATATAGGAAACACAGTCTGTAGAGTACAGGGTAATGTATATAGGAAAACACAGTCTGTACAGTACAGGGTAATGTATATAGGAAAACGCAGTCTGTAGAGTACAGGGTAATGTATATAGGAAAACGCAGTGTGTAGAGTACAGGGTAATGTACATAGGAAAACACAGTCTGTAGAGTACAGGGTAATGTATATAGGAAACACAGTCTGTACAGTACAGGGTAATGTACATAGGAAAACACAGTCTGTAGAGTACAGGGTAATGTACATAGGAAACACAGTCTGTACAGTACAGGGTAATGTACATAGGAAACACAGTGTGTACAGTACAGGGTAATGTATATAGGAAACACAGTCTGTAGAGTACAGGGTAATGTACATAGGAAACACAGTCTGTACAGTACAGGGTAATGTATATAGGAAACACAGTCTGTACAGTACAGGGTAATGTATATAGGAAAACACAGTCTGTACAGTACAGGGTAATGTACATAGGAAACACAGTCTGTAGAGTACAGGGTAATGTACATAGGAAACACAGTCTGTACAGTACAGGGTAATGTACATAGGAAACACAGTGTGTAGAGTACAGGGTAATGTATATAGGAAAACACAGTCTGTAGAGTACAGGGTAATGTATATAGGAAACACAGTCTGTACAGTACAGGGTAATGTACATAGGAAACACAGTCTGTAGAGTACAGGGTAATGTATATAGGAAAACACAGTGTGTACAGTACAGGGTAATGTACATAGGAAACAGTCTGTACAGTACAGGGGGGTATAATGTACATAGGAAACACAGTCTGTACAGTACAGGGTAATGTACATAGGAAACACAGTCTGTACAGTACAGGGTAATGTACATAGGAAAACACAGTCTGTAGAGTACAGGGTAATGTACATAGGAAAACACAGTCTGTAGAGTACAGGGTAATGTACATAGGAAACACAGTCTGTAGAGTACAGGGTAATGTACATAGGAAACACAGTCTGTACAGTACAGGGTAATGTACATAGGAAAACACAGTCTGTACAGTACAGGGTAATGTACATAGGAAAACACAGTCTGTAGAGTACAGGGTAATGTACATAGGAAACACAGTCTGTACAGTACAGGGCAATGTACATAGGAAACACAGTCTGTAGAGTACAGGGTAATGTACATAGGAAAACACAGTCTGTAGAGTACAGGGTAATGTACATAGGAAACACAGTCTGTAGAGTACAGGGTAATGTATATAGGAAACACAGTCTGTAGAGTACAGGGTAATGTATATAAGAAACACAGTCTGTACAGTACAGGGTAATGTATATAGGAAACACAGTCTGTACAGTACAGGGTAATGTATATAGGAAACACAGTCTGTACAGTACAGGGTAATGTACATAGGAGAAAACAGCCTGTACAGTACAGGGTAATGTACATAGGAAAACACAGTGTGTAGAGTACAGGGTAATGTATATAGGAAACACAGTGTGTAGAGTACAGGGTAATGTACATAGGAAAACACAGTGTGTAGAGTACAGGGTAATGTATATAGGAAACACAGTCTGTACAGTACAGGGTAATGTACATACGAGAAAACAGCCTGTACAGTACAGGGTAATGTACATAGGAAAACACAGTCTGTACAATACAGGGTAATGTACATAGGAAAACACAGTGTGTAGAGTACAGGGTAATGTACATAGGAAAACACAGTGTGTAGAGTACAGGGTAATGTATATAGGAAAACACAGTCTGTAGAGTACAGGGTAATGTACATAGGAAAACACAGTCTGTAGAGTGCAGGGTAATGTATATAGGAAACACAGTCTGTAGAGTACAGGGTAATGTATATAGGAAACACAGTCTGTACAGTACAGGTTAATGTATATAGGAAACACAGTCTGTAGAGTACAGGGTAATGTATATAGGAAACACAGTCTGTACAGTACAGGGTAATGTATATAGGAAAACACAGTCTGTACAGTACAGGGTAATGTATATAGGAAACACAGTCTGTACAGTACAGGGTAATGTATATAGGAAACACAGTCTGTAGAGTACAGGGTAATGTATATAGGAAACACAGTCTGTAGAGTACAGGGTAATGTATATAAGAAACACAGTCTGTACAGTACAGGGTAATGTATATAGGAAACACAGTCTGTACAGTACAGGGTAATGTATATAGGAAACACAGTCTGTACAGTACAGGGTAATGTATATAGAAAACACAGTCTGTAGAGTACTGGGTAATGTATATAGGAAACACAGTCTGTACAGTACAGGGTAAAGTACATAGGAAACACAGTGTGTACAGTACAGGGTAATGTATATAGGAAACACAGTCTGTAGAGTACAGGGTAATGTATATAGGAAACACAGTCTGTACAGTACAGGGTAATGTATATAGAAAACACAGTCTGTAGAGTACAGGGTAATGTATATAGGAAACACAGTCTGTAGAGTACAGGGTAATGTACATAGGAAACACAGTCTGTAGAGTACAGGGTAATGTATATAGGAAACACAGTCTGTACAGTACAGGGTAATGTATATAGGAAACACAGTCTGTACAGTACAGGGTAATGTATATAGGAAACACAGTCTGTACAGTACAGGGTAATGTATATAGGAAACACAGTCTGTACAGTACAGGGTAATGTATATAGGAAACACAGTCTGTACAGTACAGGGTAAAGTACATAGGAAACACAGTGTGTACAGTACAGGGTAATGTATATAGGAAAACACAGTCTGTAGAGTACAGGGTAATGTATATAGGAAACACAGTCTGTACAGTACAGGGTAATGTATATAGAAAACACAGTCTGTAGAGTACAGGGTAATGTATATAGGAAACACAGTCTGTAGAGTACAGGGTAATGTACATAGGAAACACAGTCTGTAGAGTACAGGGTAATGTATATAGGAAACACAGTCTGTACAGTACAGGGTAATGTATATAGGAAACACAGTCTGTACAGTACAGGGTAATGTATATAGGAAACACAGTCTGTACAGTACAGGGTAATGTATATAGGAAACACAGTCTGTACAGTACAGGGTAATGTACATAGGAAACACAGTCTGTACAGTACAGGGTAATGTACATAGGAAACACAGTCTGTACAGTACAGGGTAATGTACATAGGAAACACAGTCTGTACAGTACAGGGTAATGTACATAGGAAACACAGTCTGTACAGTACAGGGTAATGTACATAGGAAAACACAGTCTGTAGAGTACAGGGTAATGTATATAGGAAACACAGTCTGTACAGTACAGGGTAATGTACATAGGAAACACAGTCTGTAGAGTACAGGGTAATGTACATAGGAAACACAGTCTGTACAGTACAGGGTAATGTACATAGGAAACACAGTCTGTACAGTACAGGGTAATGTACATAGGAAACACAGTCTGTACAGTACAGGGTAATGTACATAGGAAACACAGTCTGTACAGTACAGGGTAATGTACATAGGAAACACAGTCTGTACAGTACAGGGTAATGTACATAGGAAACACAGTCTGTACAGTACAGGGTAATGTACATAGGAAACACAGTCTGTACAGTACAGGGTAATGTACATAGGAAACACAGTCTGTACAGTACAGGGTAATGTATATAGGAAACACAGTCTGTACAGTACAGGGTAATGTACATAGGAAACACAGTCTGTACAGTACAGGGTAATGTATATAGGAAACACAGTCTGTACAGTACAGGGTAATGTATATAGGAAACACAGTCTGTACAGTACAGGGTAATGTATATAGGAAACACAGTCTGTACAGTACAGGGTAATGTACATAGGAAACACAGTCTGTACAGTACAGGGTAATGTACATAGGAAAACACAGTCTGTAGAGTACAGGGTAATGTATATAGGAAACACAGTCTGTACAGTACAGGGTAATGTACATAGGAAACACAGTCTGTAGAGTACAGGGTAATGTATATAGGAAACACAGTCTGTACAGTACAGGGTAATGTACATAGGAAACACAGTCTGTAGAGTACAGGGTAATGTATATAGGAAACACAGTCTGTAGAGTACAGGGTAATGTATATAGGAAACACAGTCTGTACAGTACAGGGTAATGTACATAGGAAACACAGTCTGTAGAGTACAGGGTAATGTATATAGGAAACACAGTCTGTACAGTACAGGGTAATGTACATAGGAAACACAGTCTGTAGAGTACAGGGTAATGTATATAGGAAAACACAGTCTGTACAGTACAGGGTAATGTACATAGGAAACACAGTCTGTAGAGTACAGGGTAAAGTATATAGGAAACACAGTCTGTAGAGTACAGGGTAATGTATATAGGAAACACAGTCTGTAGAGTACAGGGTAATGTATATAGGAAACACAGTCTGTAGAGTACAGGGTAATGTATATAGAAAACACAGTCTGTAGAGTACTGGGTAATGTATATAGGAAACACAGTCTGTACAATACAGGGTAAAGTACATAGGAAACACAGTCTGTAGAGTACAGGGTAATGTATATAGGAAACACAGTCTGTACAGTACAGGGTAATGTATATAGGAAACACAGTCTGTAGAGTACAGGGTAATGTATATAGGAAACACAGTCTGTACAGTACAGGGTAATGTATATAGGAAAACACAGTGTGTAGAGTACAGGGTAATGTATATAGGAAACACAGTCTGTACAGTACAGGGTAATGTACATAGGAAACACAGTCTGTAGAGTACAGGGTAATGTACATAGGAAACACAGTGTGTAGAGTACAGGGTAATGTACATAGGAAAACACAGTGTGTAGAGTACAGGGTAATGTATATAGGAAACACAGTCTGTACAGTACAGGGTAATGTATATAGGAAACACAGTCTGTAGAGTACAGGGTAATGTATATAGGAAACACAGTCTGTAGAGTACAGGGTAATGTACATAGGAAACACAGTCTGTAGAGTACAGGGTAATGTATATAGGAAACACAGTCTGTAGAGTACTGGGTAATGTATATAGGAAACACAGTCTGTACAGTACAGGGTAATGTATATAGGAAACACAGTCTGTAGAGTACAGGGTAATGTATATAGGAAACACAGTCTGTACAGTACAGGGTAATGTATATAGGAAACACAGTCTGTACAGTACAGGGTAATGTATATAGGAAACACAGTCTGTACAGTACAGGGTAATGTATATAGGAAAACACAGTCTGTAGAGTACTGGTAAAGTATATAGTAAACACAGTCTGTAGAGTACAGGGTAAAGTACATGGTAGAACACAGTCTGTACAGTACAGGGTAATGTACATAGGAAACACAGTGTGTACAGTACAGGGTAATGTATATAGGAAACACAGTCTGTACAGTACAGGGTAATGTACATAGGAAACACAGTCTGTAGAGTACAGGGTAAAGTATATAGGAAACACAGTCTGTAGAGTACAGAGTAATGTACATAGGAAACACAGTCTGTACAGTACAGGGTAAAGTATATAGGAAACACAGTCTGTAGAGTACAGGGTAATGTATATAGGAAACACAGTCTGTACAGTACAGGGTAATGTATATAGGAAACACAGTGTGTACAGTACAGGGTAATGTACACACAGTGTGTACAGTACAGGGTAATGTATATAGGAAACACAGTCTGTACAGTACAGGGTAATTTATATAGGAAACACAGTGTGTACAGTACAGGGTAATGTACATAGGAAACACAGTGTGTACAGTACAGGGTAATGTATATAGGAAACACAGTGTGTAGAGTACAGGGTAATGTATATAGGAAACACAGTCTGTACAGTACAGGGTAATGTATATAGGAAACACAGTGTGTACAGTACAGGGTAATGTATATAGGAAACACAGTCTGTACAGTACAGGGTAATGTATATAGGAAACACAGTCTGTACAGTACAGGGTAATGTATATAGGAAACACAGTCTGTACAGTACAGGGTAATGTATATAGGAAACACAGTCTGTAGAGTACAGGGTAATGTATATAGGAAACACAGTCTGTACAGTACAGGGTAATGTACATAGGAAACACAGTCTGTAGAGTACAGGGCAATGTACATAGGAAACACAGTGTGTACAGTACAGGGTAATGTATATAGGAAACACAGTCTGTAGAGTACTGGGTAATGTATATAGGAAACACAGTGTGTACAGTACAGGGTAATGTATATAGGAAACACAGTCTGTAGAGTACAGGGTAATGTATATAGGAAACACAGTCTGTAGAGTACAGGGTAATGTACATAGGAAACACAGTCTGTACAGTACAGGGTAATGTATATAGGAAACACAGTCTGTAGAGTACAGGGTAATGTATATAGGAAACACAGTCTGTACAGTACAGGGTAATGTATATAGGAAACACAGTCTGTAGAGTACAGGGTAATGTATATAGGAAACACAGTCTGTACAGTACAGGGTAATGTATATAGGAAACACAGTCTGTACAGTACAGGGTAATGTATATAGGAAACACAGTCTGTACAGTACAGGGTAATGTATATAGGAAACACAGTCTGTACAGTACAGGGTAATGTATATAGGAAACACAGTCTGTACAGTACAGGGTAATGTATATAGGAAACACAGTCTGTACAGTACAGGGTAATGTATATAGGAAACACAGTCTGTACAGTACAGGGTAATGTATATAGGAAACACAGTCTGTAGAGTACAGGGTAATGTACATAGGAAACACAGTCTGTAGAGTACAGGGTAATGTACATAGGAAACACAGTCTGTACAGTACAGGGTAATGTATATAGGAAACACAGTCTGTAGAGTACAGGGTAATGTATATAGGAAACACAGTCTGTACAGTACAGGGTAATGTACATAGGAAACACAGTCTGTAGAGTACAGGGTAATGTACATAGGAAACACAGTCTGTACAGTACAGGGTAATGTATATAGGAAACACAGTCTGTAGAGTACAGGGTAATGTATATAGGAAACACAGTCTGTACAGTACAGGGTAATGTATATAGGAAACACAGTCTGTAGAGTACAGGGTAATGTACATAGGAAACACAGTCTGTACAGTACAGGGTAATGTACATAGGAAACACAGTCTGTACAGTACAGGGTAATGTATATAGGAAACACAGTCTGTACAGTACAGGGTAATGTATATAGGAAACACAGTCTGTACAGTACAGGGTAATGTACATAGGAAACACAGTCTGTACAGTACAGGGTAATGTATATAGGAAAACACAGTCTGTAGAGTACTGGGTAATGTATATAGGAAACACAGTCTGTAGAGTACAGGGTAAAGTACATGGTAGAACACAGTCTGTACAGTACAGGGTAATGTACATAGGAAACACAGTGTGTACAGTACAGGGTAATGTATATAGGAAACACAGTCTGTACAGTACAGGGTAATGTACATAGGAAACACAGTCTGTACAGTACAGGGTAAAGTATATAGGAAACACAGTCTGTAGAGTACAGGGTAATGTACATAGGAAACACAGTCTGTACAGTACAGGGTAAAGTATATAGGAAACACAGTCTGTAGAGTACAGGGTAATGTATATAGGAAACACAGTGTGTACAGTACAGGGTAATGTATATAGGAAACACAGTGTGTACAGTACAGGGTAATGTACATAGGAAACACAGTGTGTACAGTACAGGGTAATGTATATAGGAAACACAGTCTGTACAGTACAGGGTAATTTATATAGGAAACACAGTGTGTACAGTACAGGGTAATGTACATAGGAAACACAGTGTGTACAGTACAGGGTAATGTATATAGGAAACACAGTGTGTAGAGTACAGGGTAATGTATATAGGAAACACAGTGTGTAGAGTACAGGGTAATGTATATAGGAAACACAGTCTGTACAGTACAGGGTAATGTATATAGGAAACACAGTGTGTACAGTACAGGGTAATGTATATAGGAAACACAGTGTGTACAGTACAGGGTAATGTACATAGGAAACACAGTCTGTACAGTACAGGGTAATGTATATAGGAAAACACAGTCTGTACAGTACAGGGTAATGTATATAGGAAAACACAGTCTATAGAGTACAGGGTAATGTATATAGGAAAACACAGTGTGTAGAGTACAGGGTAATGTATATAGGAAAACACAGTCTGTAGAGTACAGGATAATGTATATAGGAAAACGCAGTGTGTAGAGTACAGGGTAATGTATATAGGAAAACACAGTCTGTACAGTACAGGGTAATGTATATAGGAAACACAGTCTGTACAGTACAGGGTAATGTATATAGGAAACACAGTCTGTAGAGTACAGGGTAATGTATATAGGAAACAGTCTGTACAGTACAGGGTAATGTACATAGGAAACACAGTCTGTACAGTACAGGGTAATGTATATAGGAAAACACAGTCTGTACAGTACAGGGTAATGTATATAGGAAAACACAGTCTGTACAGTACAGGGTAATGTACATAGGAAAACACAGTCTGTAGAGTACAGGGTAATGTATATAGGAAAACGCAGTGTGTAGAGTACAGGGTAATGTATATAGGAAAACACAGTCTGTACAGTACAGGGTAATGTATATAGGAAATACAGTCTGTACAGTACAGGGTAATGTATATAGGAAAACGCAGTGTGTACAGTACAGGGTAATGTATATAGGAAACACAGTCTGTAGAGTACAGGGTAATGTATATAGGAAACACAGTGTGTACAGTACAGGGTAATGTATATAGGAAACACAGTCTGTACAGTACAGGGTAATGTATATAGGAAAACACAGTCTGTAGAGTACAGGGTAATGTATATAGGAAACACAGTCTGTAGAGTACAGGGTAATGTATATAGGAAAACACAGTCTGTAGAGTACAGGGTAATGTACATAGGAAAACGCAGTGTGTAGAGTACAGGGTAATGTATATAGGAAAACACAGTCTGTACAGTACAGGGTAATGTATATAGGAAACACAGTCTGTAGAGTACAGGGTAATGTATATAGGAAAACGCAGTGTGTAGAGTACAGGGTAATGTATATAGGAAACACAGTCTGTAGAGTACAGGGTAATGTATATAGGAAAACGCAGTGTGTAGAGTACAGGGTAATGTACATAGGAAAACACAGTGTGTACAGTACAGGGTAATGTATATAGGAAACACAGTCTGTAGAGTACAGGGTAATGTATATAGGAAAACGCAGTGTGTACAGTACAGGGTAATGTATATAGAAAACACAGTCTGTAGAGTACAGGGTAATGTACATAGGAAACACAGTCTGTAGAGTACAGGGTAATGTATATAGGAAAACGCAGTGTGTAGAGTACAGGGTAATGTATATAGGAAAACACAGTGTGTAGAGTACAGGGTAATGTACATAGGAAAACACAGTCTGTACAGTACAGGGTAATGTATAAAGGAAAACACAGTGTGTACAGTACAGGGTAATGTATATAGGAAACACAGTCTGTAGAGTACAGGGTAATGTATATAGGAAACACAGTCTGTACAGTACAGGGTAATGTATATAGGAAACACAGTCTGTAGAGTACAGGGTAATGTATATAGGAAACACAGTCTGTACAGTACAGGGTAATGTATATAGGAAACACAGTCTGTACAGTACAGGGTAATGTATATAGGAAACACAGTGTGTACAGTACAGGGTAATGTACATAGGAAAACACAGTCTGTACAGTACAGGGTAATGTACATAGGAAAACACAGTCTGTACAGTACAGGGTAATGTACATAGGAAAACACAGTCTGTAGAGTACAGGGTAATGTACATAGGAAAACACAGTCTGTAGAGTACAGGGTAATGTATATAGGAAACACAGTCTGTACAGTACAGGGTAATGTATATAGGAAACACAGTCTGTAGAGTACAGGGTAATGTACATAGGAAAACACAGTCTGTAGAGTACAGGGTAATGTATATAGGAAACACAGTCTGTACAGTACAGGGTAATGTATATAGGAAAACACAGTGTGTACAGTACAGGGTAATGTACATAGGAAACACAGTTTGTAGAGTACAGGGTAATGTACATAGGAAAACACAGTCTGTAGAGTACAGGGTAATGTATATAGGAAAACACAGTCTGTAGAGTACAGGGTAATGTATATAGGAAACACAGTCTGTACAGTACAGGGTAATGTATATAGGAAAACACAGTCTGTAGAGTACAGGGTAATATATATAGGAAACACAGTCTGTAGAGTACAGGGTAATGTATATAGGAAAACACAGTCTGTACAGTACAGGGTAATGTATATAGGAAAACGCAGTCTGTAGAGTACAGGGTAATGTATATAGGAAAACGCAGTGTGTAGAGTACAGGGTAATGTACATAGGAAAACACAGTCTGTAGAGTACAGGGTAATGTATATAGGAAACACAGTCTGTACAGTACAGGGTAATGTACATAGGAAAACACAGTCTGTAGAGTACAGGGTAATGTACATAGGAAACACAGTCTGTACAGTACAGGGTAATGTACATAGGAAACACAGTCTGTACAGTACAGGGTAATGTACATAGGAAACACAGTCTGTACAGTACAGGGTAATGTATATAGGAAACACAGTCTGTACAGTACAGGGTAATGTATATAGGAAAACACAGTCTGTACAGTACAGGGTAATGTACATAGGAAACACAGTCTGTAGAGTACAGGGTAATGTACATAGGAAACACAGTCTGTACAGTACAGGGTAATGTACATAGGAAACACAGTGTGTAGAGTACAGGGTAATGTATATAGGAAAACACAGTCTGTAGAGTACAGGGTAATGTACATAGGAAACACAGTCTGTAGAGTACAGGGTAATGTATATAGGAAAACACAGTGTGTACAGTACAGGGTAATGTACATAGGAAACACAGTCTGTACAGTACAGGGTAATGTACATAGGAAACACAGTCTGTACAGTACAGGGTAATGTACATAGGAAAACACAGTCTGTAGAGTACAGGGTAATGTACATAGGAAAACACAGTCTGTAGAGTACAGGGTAATGTACATAGGAAACACAGTCTGTAGAGTACAGGGTAATGTACATAGGAAACACAGTCTGTACAGTACAGGGTAATGTACATAGGAAAACACAGTCTGTACAGTACAGGGTAATGTACATAGGAAAACACAGTCTGTAGAGTACAGGGTAATGTACATAGGAAACACAGTCTGTACAGTACAGGGCAATGTACATAGGAAACACAGTCTGTAGAGTACAGGGTAATGTACATAGGAAAACACAGTCTGTAGAGTACAGGGTAATGTACATAGGAAACACAGTCTGTAGAGTACAGGGTAATGTATATAGGAAACACAGTCTGTACAGTACAGGGTAATGTACATAGGAGAAAACAGCCTGTACAGTACAGGGTAATGTACATAGGAAAACACAGTGTGTAGAGTACAGGGTAATGTATATAGGAAACACAGTGTGTAGAGTACAGGGTAATGTACATAGGAAAACACAGTGTGTAGAGTACAGGGTAATGTACATAGGAAAACACAGTCTGTACAATACAGGGTAATGTACATAGGAAAACACAGTCTGTACAGTACAGGGTAATGTACATAGGAAACACAGTGTGTAGAGTACAGGGTAATGTACATAGGAAAACACAGTGTGTAGAGTACAGGGTAATGTACATAGGAAAACACAGTGTGTAGAGTACAGGGTAATGTATATAGGAAAACACAGTCTGTAGAGTACAGGGTAATGTACATAGGAAAACACAGTCTGTAGAGTGCAGGGTAATGTATATAGGAAACACAGTCTGTAGAGTACAGGGTAATGTATATAGGAAACACAGTCTGTACAGTACAGGGTAATGTACATAGGAAACACAGTCTGTAGAGTACAGGGTAATGTACATAGGAAACACAGTCTGTAGAGTACAGGGTAATGTATATAGGAAACACAGTCTGTAGAGTACTGGGTAATGTATATAGGAAACACAGTCTGTACAGTACAGGGTAATGTATATAGGAAACACAGTCTGTAGAGTACAGGGTAATGTATATAGGAAACACAGTCTGTACAGTACAGGGTAATGTACATGGTAGAACACAGTCTGTAGAGTACAGGGTAATGTATATAGGAAACACAGTCTGTACAGTACAGGGTAATGTATATAGGAAAACACAGTCTGTAGAGTACTGGGTAATGTATATAGGAAACACAGTCTGTAGAGTACAGGGTAAAGTACATGGTAGAACACAGTCTGTACAGTACAGGGTAATGTACATAGGAAACACAGTGTGTACAGTACAGGGTAATGTATATAGGAAACACAGTCTGTACAGTACAGGGTAATGTACATAGGAAACACAGTCTGTACAGTACAGGGTAAAGTATATAGGAAACACAGTCTGTAGAGTACAGGGTAATGTACATAGGAAACACAGTCTGTACAGTACAGGGTAAAGTATATAGGAAACACAGTCTGTAGAGTACAGGGTAATGTATATAGGAAACACAGTCTGTACAGTACAGGGTAATGTATATAGGAAACAGTGTGTACAGTACAGGGTAATGTACATAGGAAACACAGTGTGTACAGTACAGGGTAATGTATATAGGAAACACAGTCTGTACAGTACAGGGTAATTTATATAGGAAACACAGTGTGTACAGTACAGGGTAATGTATATAGGAAACACAGTGTGTACAGTACAGGGTAATGTATATAGGAAACACAGTCTGTACAGTACAGGGTAATGTATATAGGAAACAGTGTGTACAGTACAGGGTAATGTACATAGGAAACACAGTGTGTACAGTACAGGGTAATGTATATAGGAAACACAGTCTGTACAGTACAGGGTAATTTATATAGGAAACACAGTGTGTACAGTACAGGGTAATGTATATAGGAAACACAGTCTGTACAGTACAGGGTAATGTACATAGGAAACACAGTGTGTACAGTACAGGGTAATGTATATAGGAAACACAGTGTGTAGAGTACAGGGTAATGTATATAGGAAACACAGTGTGTAGAGTACAGGGTAATGTATATAGGAAACACAGTCTGTACAGTACAGGGTAATGTATATAGGAAACACAGTGTGTACAGTACAGGGTAATGTATATAGGAAACACAGTGTGTACAGTACAGGGTAATGTATATAGGAAACACAGTCTGTAGAGTACAGGGTAATGTACATAGGAAACACAGTCTGTAGAGTACAGGGTAATGTATATAGGAAACACAGTCTGTAGAGTACAGGGTAATGTACAATAGGAAACGCAGTGTGTAGAGTACAGGGTAATGTATATAGGAAACACAGTCTGTACAGTACAGGGTAATGTATATAGGAAACACAGTCTGTACAGTACAGGGTAATGTATATAGGAAACACAGTCTGTAGAGTAAAGGGTAATGTATATAGGAAACACAGTCTGTACAGTACAGGGTAATGTATATAGGAAACACAGTCTGTAGAGTACAGGGTAATGTATATAGGAAACACAGTCTGTAGAGTACAGGGTAATGTACATAGGAAACACAGTCTGTAGAGTACAGGGTAATGTACATAGGAAACACAGTGTGTACAGTACAGGGTAATGTATATAGGAAACACAGTCTGTAGAGTACAGGGTAATGTATATAGGAAACACAGTCTGTAGAGTACAGGGTAAAGTATATAGGAAACACAGTCTGTAGAGTACAGGGTAATGTACATGGTAGAACACAGTCTGTAGAGTACAGGGTAATGTATATAGGAAACACAGTCTGTACAGTACAGGGTAATGTATATAGGAAACACAGTCTGTAGAGTACAGGGTAATGTATATAGGAAACACAGTCTGTAGAGTACAGGGTAATGTATATAGGAAACACAGTCTGTAGAGTACAGGGTAATGTACATAGGAAACACAGTCTGTAGAGTACAGGGTAATGTATATAGGAAACACAGTCTGTAGAGTACAGGGTAATGTACATAGGAAACACAGTGTGTACAGTACAGGGTAATGTATATAGGAAACACAGTCTGTAGAGTACAGGGTAATGTATATAGGAAACACAGTCTGTAGAGTACAGGGTAATGTGTATAGGAAACACAGTCTGTACAGTACAGGGTAATGTACATAGGAAACACAGTGTGTACAGTACAGGGTAATGTATATAGGAAACACAGTCTGTAGAGTACAGGGTAATGTATATAGGAAACACAGTCTGTAGAGTACAGGGTAATGTACATGGTAGAACACAGTCTGTAGAGTACAGGGTAATGTATATAGGAAACACAGTCTGTAGAGTACAGGGTAATGTATATAGGAAACACAGTCTGTAGAGTACAGGGTAATGTACATGGTAGAACACAGTCTGTAGAGTACAGGGTAATGTATATGGTATCAGGCAGTCTGTGTGGGGTTCTGTGACCACGAGCAGAACAAGACTGGGGTGTCAGTAGTTTGTCCCCCACCCGTTCTTTGCTGGACCTATAAGAGAAGCTGTAGCAGTCTGGAAGGACTTCTGCTTGGCAATCCCAAATGAGACTTGAATCTTAAGTGAGTCGTAAAACATCCGTTTAGTGAAATTCTTCTTTTTGCCTCAGTATGAATTGATGGCATTGTTTTTCTCATTACTGTATTGTTTTCTGGGATTTAGATGATTTATTTTCATACCATCCTCCCTCCATTTTCTTGTAGTGGTTACTTCCTTGTAGATGTCGCTCCCTCCATTTTCTTGTAGTAGTCAGTAGTGCGCTCCTCCACTATAAGAACACCCACAGAACTATGGAAGACCTCGCCCTGGGGAAGGACTTCTGCTTTACTACCCAAGTGAGGTTTGGACCCTGAGTGAGTCTGAAAACATCAGAAGCCAGAGGCAGTCATTTGGTGCATATTGTACCTTTATAATGACTGGTTTGGTTCAGTGCAGTGGATGTTTTATTTCCTATGAAATTGTTTGGAAGTCTGTCCAGTATGAATACAGTTGTGTAACTTGTGAAATGAGAACGGCAAGCTGAAGGCTGAGAATGAAAGGCTGTCAGGTCCAGTTACCAGATGTAAACTGTCAGCTGACTGAGAAGCCATACAGGAGGACGCAGTCTGAACACCTGTTGGCTGTAGTGGAGCGAGGGTTGTGCCTTATGCACAAATCCATAAAGGGGATCTATCAACCCTATCCAAGTTAGTCTTATTAGTTAGATTATTTAGCGAATGTGTTTATAACGGTATTCATTTGGTTTTGGTGGTTTTTATGCTATTTGGGTGAAAATTAATGTTTAATGAGTGCCCTGCACCCTACTATCAGACAGACTGCGGTTACCTGCTCTGTACTGCAGCCTGTCACTCTTCATCTGCTCCCCTCCCTATGTCCAGCCTCCTCCGATGTCAGAGGCTGTCTGTCTGTGAGCTGGAGTGATCTCATTGGCTAGATATCAATCTGAGAGAATGAGATCGCTCCGGATAACAGACAGAAATCCTCAGTCATTGGAGGAGGCAGGATAGAGGGAGGGGAGCAGAGGAAGAGTGACAGACTGCAGTACAGAGCAGGTATCCGCAGTCTGTCCAGAAGTAGGGTGCAGGGCACTCATTAAACATTAATTTTCACCCAAATAGCTTTAAAAAAAATGTTTAAAACACATCCTCTAAATAATCTAACTAATGAGACTAACTTGTATGGGGTGATAGACCCCCTTTAACTGCACTTACATAGAGAACGTGTAAGCCGGTCTGTGTATACTGTTGGTAGGACACATGTTGCAGCGGAGTTGCTCGTTGTTGTTGGTGAAACTATAGAACAGGATGAGGCCAGAGGAAAAGATAGAAATGGTGAGGTCTGGTGCGTTCATGGACTAACTGCTCACAGACATGGAAGGCGCACTGCCAGCACTGTTGAAGCTGTAGTACTTGGATGTGAGACGGATGTTAAATTGAGACTAATAATTTAGACACAAATGAAGTTAGGGCAGCGCGGGAAGAGAGATGAGAGGAAATGGTATTGTCCAGGTGGCAGTTTTACATGACGAGGACAGCATGTTTCTTATCAGTGTTTTACCTCTTAGCTAATTACAGGATTTGCATTTATTGGTCAATGCCTCTTTAAGAGAGTCTGTTCACACCCCTCTAGTAAGGGAGCACAGGTACTGTCAGGAATTTATAACTATAGTAGCAGTTATTTAAACTATATGAAGTTGACAGCCATATATACGATATCTACAGCTGCCCCCCTACAAGGTGACAATGATTATGGAGAATGCTTGTCTGGTGATGTAGACAAGGATTTCTTTATTTAGAATATGTTTCACCACGAAGAATATAAAGAAATGTATCTTGTTTTCAAGTATGTCCTGGAGAGTTCACAGTAAAGGGTTAAATACTTACACAAAAAGAGAAACATCAATATATGTTCTCAAGTTGTGATACATTTGAGTTTTTAGCATAGACTATGGTGTCACCTGCGTACATGTGTACTGAAGAGGATTTGCAAACCGTGGGCAGATCATTTATATAAAGAGAAAATAGAAGAGGGCCAAGAATGGAGCTATCTGAACCCTTATCTGAACCCCGCTTGTTAGTTTGAGCTGAAGGGAAATATTGTCAGCAACAGACAAATATTGCTTTCTATCTGATAAATAGGATCAGACCCAGTTTAGAGAATGATTACCCAGTTCTGAACTTTGGAGTTTACTTATCAGAATATTATGGTCTGCTGTATCAAAGGCCTTTGCAAAATCTAGGAAAATAGCTTCAGCGCATTCAGCATTTTCCATGCCAATCTGGATATCACTGGTTACTTTTAGGAGAGCAGTGACTGATGAGTGATTTGGATGAAAGCCTGACTGAAGTGGGGTGACAAAACTTGTCTGTCGATAATACTTATATAGCTGCACAGGACACATTTCTCTAGGATTTTAGATAATAAGGGGATATACATAGAAAATGTGAGAGGCTTCTGAGGTTCAACAAACATAACAATGGCCTGTCCTACAGCTAGTCACTGCTCAGAAGCATCATGTTTCTAGTGCCGATACACAGGAGAAATTTCCACTTACATATTAGACTATTCCAGCCCAAAAGGGCGGTCTATTCCAAAATGAAGGGTAAGTCCCATCTGCACAGGAACACCAGCTAACCCCATACATACATTTCAGCCTTGTTGGTCCTCGTCATTGAGGTGCAGCTAGATTGTCTAGGCACTGAGGGCAAGGGGTCCACATCTGGATTACCCTTCACTCTTAGGGAGACCCCTAAGCGTTTTAAAAATAAACATGCAAAATGTAAGAGGCTTCTGAGGATGAACAAACCGAATCTGGGGAGTAGGGATATTGGTCTGTAATTTCACACATAACAAACATCTAGTCCTGATCTGTACGGTACAGACATCTAGTCCTGATCTGTACGGTACAGACATCTAGTCCTGATCTGTACGGTACAGACATCTAGTCCTGATCTGTATGGTACCAACAGGCAAACGATATCTAGTCCTAATCTGTACGGTACAGACATCTAGTCCTGATCTGTACGGTACAGACATCTAGTCCTGATCTGTACGGTACAGACATCTAGTCCTGATCTGTACGGTACAGACATCTAGTCCTGATCTGTATAGTACAGACATCTAGTCCTGATCTGTACGGTACAGACATCTAGTCCTGATCTGTATAGTACAGACATCTAGTCCTGATCTGTATGGTACCAACAGGCAAACGATATCTAGTCCTAATCTGTACGGTACAGACATCTAATCCTGATCTGTACGGTACAGACATCTAGTCCTGATCTGTACGGTACAGACATCTAGTCCTGATCTGTACGGTACAGACATCTAGTCCTGATCTGCACGGTACAGACATCTATTCCTTATCTGTACGGTACAGACATCTAGTCCTGATCTGTATAGTACAGACATCTAGTCCTGATCTGTACGGTACAGACATCTAGTCCTGATCTGTACGGTACAGACATCTAGTCCTGATCTGTACGGTACAGACATCTAGTCCTGATCTGTATAGTACAGACATCTAGTCCTGATCTGTATAGTACAGACATCTAGTCCTGATCTGTACAGTACAGACATCTAGTCCTGATCTGTACGGTACAGACATCTAGTCCTGATCTGTACGGTACAGACATCTAGTCCTGATCTGTACGGTACAGACATCTAGTCCTGATCTGTACGGTACAGACATCTAGTACTGATCTGTACGGTACAGACATCTAGTCCTGATCTGTACGGTACAGACATCTAGTCCTGATCTGTACGGTACAGACATCTAGTCCTGATCTGTACGGTACAGACATCTAGTCCTGATCTGTACGGTACAGACATCTAGTCCTGATCTGTACGGTACAGACATCTAGTCCTGATCTGTACGGTACAGACATCTAGTCCTGATCTGTATAGTACAGACATCTAGTCCTGATCTGTATAGTACAGACATCTAGTCCTGATCTGTATGGTACAGACATCTAGTCCTGATCTGTATGGTACAGACATCTAGTCCTGATCTGTACGGTACAGACATCTAGTCCTGGTCTGTATGGTACAGACATCTAGTCCTTATCTGTATGGTACAGACATCTAGTCCTGATCTGTACGGTACAGACATCTAGTCCTGATCTGTACGGTACAGACATCTAGTCCTGATCTGTACGGTACAGACATCTAGTCCTGATCTGTACGGTACAGACATCTAGTCCTGATCTGTACGGTACAGACATCTAGTCCTGATCTGTATAGTACAGACATCTAGTCCTGATCTGTATAGTACAGACATCTAGTCCTGATCTGTATGGTACAGACATCTAGTCCTGGTCTGTACGGTACAGACATCTAGTCCTGATCTGTACGGTACAGACATCTAGTCCTGGTCTGTACGGTACAGACATCTAGTCCTGATCTGTACGGTACAGACATCTAGTCCTGATCTGTACGGTACAGACATCTAGTCCTGATCTGTATAGTACAGACATCTTGTCCTGATCTGTATAGTACAGACATCTAGTCCTGATCTGTATGGTACAGACATCTAGTCCTGATCTGTATGGTACAGACATCTAGTCCTGATCTGTACGGTACAGACATCTAGTCCTGATCTGTATAGTACAGACATCTAGTCCTGATCTGTATAGTACAGACATCTAGTCCTGATCTGTATGGTACAGACATCTAGTCCTGATCTGTATAGTACAGACATCTAGTCCTGATCTGTACGGTACAGACATCTAGTCCTGATCTGTATAGTACAGACATCTAGTCCTGATCTGTATGGTACTGACAGGTAAACGACATCTAGTCCTGATCTGTATGGTACAGACATCTAGTCCTGATCTGTATAGTACAGACATCTAGTCCTGATCTGTACGGTACAGACATCTAGTCCTGATCTGTATGGTACAGACATCTAGTCCTGATCTGTATGGTACAGACATCTAGTCCTGGTCTGTACGGTACAGACATCTAGTCCTGATCTGTACGGTACAGACATCTAGTCCTGATCTGTATGGTACAGACATCTAGTCCTGATCTGTATAGTACAGACATCTAGTCCTGATCTGTACGGTACAGACATCTAGTCCTGATCTGTACGGTACAGACATCTAGTCCTGCTGTGTACGGTACAGACATCTAGTCCTGATCTGTACGGTACAGACATCTAGTGCTGATCTGTACGGTACAGACATCTAGTCCTGATCTGTACAGTACAGACATCTAGTCCTGATCTGTACGGTACAGACATCTAGTCCTGATCTGTACGGTACAGACATCTAGTCCTGGTCTGTACGGTACAGACATCTAGTCCTGGTCTGTACGGTACAGACATCTAGTCCTGATCTGTACGGTACAGACATCTAGTCCTGATCTGTACGGTACAGACATCTAGTCCTGATCTGTACGGTACAGACATCTAGTCCTGATCTGTACGGTACAGACATCTAGTCCTGATCTGTACGGTACAGACATCTAGTCCTGATCTGTACGGTACAGACATCTAGTCCTGATCTGTACGGTACAGACATCTAGTCCTGATCTGTACGGTACAGACATCTAGTCCTGATCTGTATGGTACAGACATCTAGTCCTGGTCTGTACGGTACAGACATCTAGTCCTGATCTGTATGGTACAGACATCTAGTCCTGATCTGTATAGTACAGACATCTAGTCCTGATCTGTACGGTACAGACATCTAGTCCTGATCTGTATGGTACAGACATCTAGTCCTGATCTGTATAGTACAGACATCTAGTCCTGATCTGTATGGTACAGACATCTACTCCTGATCTGTACGGTACAGACATCTAGTCCTGATCTGTATAGTACAGACATCTAGTCCTGATCTGTACGGTACAGACATCTAGTCCTGATCTGTATAGTACAGACATCTAGTCCTGATCTGTACGGTACAGACATCTAGTCCTGATCTGTACGGTACAGACATCTAGTCCTGATCTGTATAGTACAGACATCTAGTCCTGATCTGTATGGTACTGACATCTAGTCCTGATCTGTATGGTACAGACATCTAGTCCTGATCTGTATAGTACAGACATCTAGTCCTGATCTGTACGGTACAGACATCTAGTCCTGATCTGTATAGTACAGACATCTAGTCCTGATCTGTATGGTACTGACAGGTAAACGACATCTAGTCCTGATCTGTATGGTACAGACATCTAGTCCTGATCTGTATGGTACAGACATCTAGTCCTGATCTGTACGGTACAGACATCTAGTCCTGATCTGTATAGTACAGACATCTAGTCCTGATCTGTATAGTACAGACATCTAGTCCTGATCTGTATGGTACTGACAGGTAAACGACATCTAGTCCTGATCTGTATGGTACAGACAGGCAAACGACATCTAGTCCTGATCTGTATGGTACAGACATCTAGTCCTGATCTGTATGGCACTGACAGGCAAACGACATCTACTCCTGATCTGTATGGTACAGACATCTAGTCCTGATCTGTACGGTACAGACATCTAGTCCTGGTCTGTACGGTACAGACATCTAGTCCTGATCTGTACGGTACAGACATCTAGTCCTGATCTGTACGGTACAGACATCTAGTCCTGATCTGTACGGTACAGACATCTAGTCCTGATCTGTACGGTACAGACATCTAGTCCTGATCTGTACGGTACAGACATCTAGTCCTGATCTGTACGGTACAGACATCTAGTCCTGATCTGTATAGTACAGACATCTAGTCCTGATCTGTATGGTACAGACATCTAGTCCTGATCTGTACGGTACAGACATCTAGTCCTGGTCTGTATAGTACAGACATCTAGTCCTGATCTGTATAGTACAGACATCTAGTCCTGATCTGTATAGTACAGACATCTAGTCCTGATCTGTATAGTACAGACATCTAGTCCTGATCTGTATGGTACAGACATCTAGTCCTGATCTGTACGGTACAGACATCTAGTCCTGGTCTGTACGGTACAGACATCTAGTCCTGATCTAGTCCTGATCTGTATAGTACAGACATCTAGTCCTGGTCTGTACGGTACAGACATCTAGTCCTGATCTGTACGGTACAGACATCTAGTCCTGATCTGTATAGTACAGACATCTAGTCCTGATCTATACGGTACAGACATCTAGTCCTGATCTGTACGGTACAGACATCTAGTCCTGATCTGTATAGTACAGACATCTAGTCCTGATCTGTATAGTACAGACATCTAGTCCTGATCTGTACATTACAGACATCTAGTCCTGATCTGTATAGTACAGACATCTAGTCCTGATCTGTATAGTACAGACATCTAGTCCTGATCTGTATAGTACAGACATCTAGTCCTGATCTGTATGGTACAGACATCTAGTCCTGATCTGTATGGTACAGACATCTAGTCCTGATCTGTACGGTACACACATCTAGTCCTGATCTGTACGGTACAGACATCTAGTCCTGATCTGTACGGTACAGACATCTAGTCCTGATCTGTACGGTACAGACATCTAGTCCTGATCTGTATAGTACAGACATCTAGTCCTGATCTGTACGGTACAGACATCTAGTCCTGATCTGTATAGTACAGACATCTAGTCCTGATCTGTACGGTACAGACATCTAGTCCTGATCTGTACAGTACCGACATCTAGTCCTGATCTGTATAGTACAGACATCTAGTCCTGATCTGTATGGTACAGACATCTAGTCCTGATCTGTACGGTACAGACATCTAGTCCTGATCTGTACGGTACAGACATCTAGTCCTGATCTGTACGGTACAGACATCTAGTCCTGATCTGTATAGTACAGACCTCTAGTCCTGATCTGTACAGTACAGACCTCTAGTCCTGATCTGTACAGTACAGACATCTAGTCCTGATCTGTACAGTACAGACATCTAGTCCTGGTCTGTACGGTACAGACATCTAGTCCTGATCTGTACGGTACAGACATCTAGTCCTGATCTGTACGGTACAGACATCTAGTCCTGATCTGTACGGTACAGACATCTAGTCCTGATCTGTACGGTACAGACATCTAGTCCTGATCTGTACGGTACAGACATCTAGTCCTGATCTGTACGGTACAGACATCTAGTCCTGATCTGTACGGTACAGACATCTAGTCCTGATCTGTACGGTACAGACATCTAGTCCTGATCTGTACGGTACAGACATCTAGTCCTGATCTGTACGGTACAGACATCTAGTCCTGATCTGTACGGTACAGACATCTAGTCCTGATCTGTACGGTACAGACATCTACTCCTGATCTGTATGGTACAGACATCTAGTCCTGATCTGTATGGTACAGACATCTAGTCCTGATCTGTATGGTACAGACATCTAGTCCTGATCTGTATGGTACAGACATCTAGTCCTGATCTGTATGGTACAGACATCTAGTCCTGATCTGTACGGTACAGACATCTAGTCCTGATCTGTACGGTACAGACATCTAGTCCTGATCTGTACGGTACAGACATCTAGTCCTGATCTGTATAGTACAGACATCTAGTCCTGATCTGTACGGTACAGACATCTAGTCCTGATCTGTACGGTACAGACATCTAGTCCTGATCTGTATAGTACAGACATCTAGTCCTGATCTGTACGGTACAGACATCTAGTCCTGATCTGTACAGTACAGACATCTAGTCCTGATCTGTACGGTACAGACATCTAGTCCTGATCTGTATAGTACAGACATCTAGTCCTGATCTGTATAGTACAGACATCTAGTCCTGATCTGTACGGTACAGACATCTAGTCCTGATCTGTACGGTACAGACATCTAGTCCTGATCTGTACGGTACCGACATCTAGTCCTGATCTGTACAGTACCGACATCTAGTCCTGATCTGTATAGTACAGACATCTAGTCCTGATCTGTATGGTACAGACATCTAGTCCTGATCTGTACGGTACAGACATCTAGTCCTGATCTGTATAGTACAGACATCTAGTCCTGGTCTGTACGGTACAGACATCTAGTCCTGATCTGTACAGTACAGACATCTAGTCCTGATCTGTACGGTACAGACATCTAGTCCTGATCTGTATGGTACAGACATCTAGTCCTGATCTGTACGGTACAGACATCTAGTCCTGATCTGTACGGTACAGACATCTAGTCCTGATCTGTACGGTACAGACATCTAGTCCTGATCTGTATAGTACAGACATCTAGTCCTGATCTGTATAGTACAGACATCTAGTCCTGATCTGTATAGTACAGACATCTAGTCCTGATCTGTACGGTACAGACATCTAGTCCTGATCTGTACGGTACAGACATCTAGTCCTGATCTGTACGGTACAGATATCTAGTCCTGATCTGTATGGTACAGACATCTAGTCCTGATCTGTACGGTACAGACATCTAGTCCTGATCTGTATGGTACAGACATCTAGTCCTGATCTGTATGGTACAGACATCTAGTCCTGATCTGTATAGTACAGACATCTAGTCCTGATCTGTATGGTACAGACATCTAGTCCTGATCTGTACAGTACCGACATCTAGTCCTGATCTGTATGGTACAGACATCTAGTCCTGATCTGTACGGTACAGACATCTAGTCCTGATCTGTACGGTACAGACATCTAGTCCTGATCTGTATAGTACAGACATTTAGTCCAGATCTGTATAGTACAGACATCTAGTCCTGATCTGTACGGTACAGACATTTAGTCCAGATCTGTATAGTACAGACATCTAGTCCTGATCTGTATGGTACACACATCTAGTCCTGATCTGTACGGTACAGACATCTAGTCCTGATCTGTATAGTACAGACATTTAGTCCAGATCTGTATAGTACAGACATCTAGTCCTGATCTGTACGGTACAGACATCTAGTCCTGATCTGTATGGTACAGACATCTAGTCCTGATCTGTATGGTACAGACATCTAGTCCTGATCTGTACGGTACAGACATCTAGTCCTGATCTGTACGGTACAGACATCTAGTCCTGATCTGTACGGTACAGACATCTAGTCCTGATCTGTACGGTACAGACATCTAGTCCTGATCTGTACGGTACAGACATCTAGTCCTGATCTGTACGGTACAGACATCTAGTCCTTATCTGTATGGTACAGACATCTAGTCCTGATCTGTACGGTACAGACATCTAGTCCTGATCTGTATGGTACAGACATCTAGTCCTGATCTGTATAGTACAGACATCTAGTCCAGATCTGTATAGTACAGACATCTAGTCCTGATCTGTATAGTACAGACATCTAGTCCTGATCTGTATAGTACAGACATCTAGTCCTGATCTGTACAGTACCGACATCTAGTCCTGATCTGTACGGTACAGACATCTAGTCCTGATCTGTATAGTACAGACATCTAGTCCTGATCTGTACGGTACAGACATCTAGTCCTGATCTGTACGGTACAGACATCTAGTCCTGATCTGTACGGTACAGACATCTAGTCCTGATCTGTACGGTACAGACATCTAGTCCTGATCTGTACGGTACAGACATCTAGTCCTGATCTGTACGGTACAGACATCTAGTCCTGATCTGTACGGTACAGACATCTAGTCCTGATCTGTACGGTACAGACATCTAGTCCTGATCTGTACGGTACAGACATCTAGTCCTGGTCTGTACGGTACAGACATCTAGTCCTGATCTGTATGGTACAGACATCTAGTCCTGATCTGTAAGGTACAGACATCTAGTCCTGATCTGTACGGTACAGACATCTAGTCCTGATCTGTACGGTACAGACATCTAGTCCTGATCTGTACGGTACAGACATCTAGTCCTGATCTGTATAGTACAGACATCTAGTCCTGATCTGTACGGTACAGACATCTAGTCCTGATCTGTATGGTACAGACATCTAGTCCTGATCTGTACAGTACAGACATCTAGTCCTGATCTGTACGGTACAGACATCTAGTCCTGATCTGTACGGTACCGACATCTAGTCCTGATCTGTATGGTACAGACAGCTAGTCCTGATCTGTATAGTACAGACATCTAGTCCTGATCTGTACGGTACCGACATCTAGTCCTGATCTGTACGGTACAGACATCTAGTCCTGATCTGTACAGTACAGACATCTAGTCCTGATCTGTATAGTACAGACATCTAGTCCTGATCTGTACGGTACAGACATCTAGTCCTGATCTGTATGGTACAGACATCTAGTCCTGATCTGTACGGTACAGACATCTAGTCCTGATCTGTACGGTACAGACATCTAGTCCTGATCTGTACGGTACAGACATCTAGTCCTGATCTGTATAGTACAGACATCTAGTCCTGATCTGTACGGTACAGACATCTAGTCCTGATCTGTATGGTACTGGCATACAGGAAATTATGTTTACTGAACAGAGGGTTGCACTTGGCCCATGGGCCGCACTGTATACTACAAACAAGCAGGATAAGTGGCTCTGAAGATCTCCAGACGTCCATAGCCATAAATCAGACCCTACGGTGATAGGTCCATGGTGTGTGTGTGTGTGTGTGTGTGTGTGTGTGTGTGTGTGTGTGTGTGTGTGTGTTTATGCCTATTTCTGTACTCTATTTACAGACCCTGCAAATCCCCCCACCTAAAACTGACTTAACCCTTTAAGTGCCAAACAGGTATCCAACAGACTGCAACACAATAAGCTACTTACCACTGACAGCACACTGAAAAACAAGACACTGGTGACTCATTCAGTGCCAGGTAAATTTAAATCACGGTTATGTTTTTTAATTTAAAAAGTGCATGTAATGGGCAAAGTGTGTGTCTTCAACTTTATTGCTAATATATATATATATATATATATATATATATATATATATATATATATATAACAGCATATATACATTATACAACGGGCCTGTGTACAATAAACACTATATAACAGGTCAGTACACATACATTATACAGAGGGGCCTGTGTACAATACACACTGTATAACAGGTCAGCACACATACATTATACAGAGGGGCCTGTGTACAATACACACTATATAACAGGTCAGCACACATACATTATACAGAGGGGCCTGTGTACAATACACACTATATAACAGGTCAGCACGCATACATTATACAGAGGGGCCTGTGTACAATACACACTATATAACAGGTCAGCACGCATACATTATACAGAGGGGCCTGTGTACAATACACACTATATAACAGGTCAGCACACATACATTATACAGAGGGGCCTGTGTACAATACACACTATATAACAGGTCAGCACACATACATTATACAGAGGGGCCTGTGTACAATACACACTATATAACAGGTCAGCACAGAGGGGCCTGTGTACAATACACACTATATAACAGGTCAGCACGCATACATTATACAGAGGGGCCTGTGTACAATAAACACTATATAACAGGTCACCACACATACATTATACAGAGGGGCCTGTGTACAATATACACTATATAACAGGTCAGTACACATACATTATACAGAGGGGCCTGTGTACAATACACACTATATAACACAC
This sequence comes from Rhinophrynus dorsalis, assembly GCA_037306005.1. Taxonomy (NCBI): domain Eukaryota; kingdom Metazoa; phylum Chordata; class Amphibia; order Anura; family Rhinophrynidae; genus Rhinophrynus; species Rhinophrynus dorsalis. Next base: position 164,210 of record JBBDGT010000075.1, read on the forward strand.
TATATAACAGGTCAGCACGCATACATTATACAGAGGGGCCTGTGTACAATACACACTATATAACAGGTCAGCACGCATACATTATACAGAGGGGCCTGTGTACAATACACACTATATAACAGGTCAGCACGCATACATTATACAGAGGGGCCTGTGTACAATACACACTATATAACAGGTCAGCACGCATACATTATACAGAGGGGCCTGTGTACTATACACACTATATAACAGGTCAGCACGCATACATTATACAGAGGGGCCTGTGTACAATACACACTATATAACAGGTCAGCACGCATACATTATACAGAGGGGCCTGTGTACAATACACACTATATAACAGGTCAGCACGCATACATTATACAGAGGGGCCTGTGTACAATACACACTATATAACAGGTCAGCACGCATACATTATACAGAGGGGCCTGTGTACAATACACACTATATAACAGGTCAGCACGCATACATTATACAGAGGGGCCTGTGTACAATACACACTATATAACAGGTCAGCACACATACATTATACAGAGGGGCCTGTGTACAATATACACTATATAACAGGTCAGTACACATACATTATACAGAGGGGCCTGTGTACAATATACACTATATAACAGGTCAGTACACATACATTATACAGAGGGGCCTGTGTACAATATACACTATATAACAGGTCAGTACACATACATTATACAGAGGGGCCTGTGTACAATACACACTATATAACAGGTCAGTACACATACATTATACAGAGGGGCCTGTGTACAATATACACTATATAACAGGTCAGCACACATACATTATACAGAGGGGCCTGTGTACAATAAACACTGTATAACAGGTCATACACATACATTATACAGAGGGGCCTGTGTACAATATACACTGTATAACAGGTCAGCACACATACATTATACAGAGGGGCTTGTGTACAATACACACTATATAACAGGTCAACACACATACATTATACAGAGGGGCTTGTGTACAATACACACTATATAACAGGTCAGCACACATACATTATACAGCCGAGCCTGTGTACAATACACACTATATAACAGGTCAGCACACATACATTATACAGCCGGGCCTGTGTACAATATACAGAATATAACAGGTCAGGGCACATACAGTGTATAAATGATCCGGGTATGTAAAGCATACAGCCTTTCTTATGTACACTACAGAGTATACAGCTGGAGCTGTGTACATTATACAGTACATAACCGGGAGCTGTGTACACTATATATTCAGGTATGGTACCCTATACAGTACATAACTGGAGCTGTGTACACTATATATTCAGGTATGGTACCCTATACAGTACATAACTGGAGCTGTGTACATTATACAGTACATAACCGGGAGCTGTGTACACTATATATTCAGGTATGGTACCCTATACAGTACATAACTGGAGCTGTGTACACTATATATTCAGGTATGGTACCCTATACAGTACATAACTGGAGCTGTGTACACTATATATTCAGGTATGGTACTCTACACAGTACATAACTGGAGCTGTGTACACTATATATTCAGGTATGGTACCCTATACAGTACGTAACTGGAGCCGTGTACTCTGTCCCTTACATAAGTGGAGTTGTGTACCCTATACAGTACATAACTGGAGCTGTGTACATTATACAGTACATAACCGGGAGCTGTGTACACTATATATTCAGGTATGGTACCCTATACAGTACATAACTGGAGCTGTGTACATTATACAGTACATAACCGGGAGCTGTGTACACTATATATTCAGGTATGGTACTCTATACAGTACATAACCGGGAGCTGTGTACACTATATATTCAGGTATGGTACTCTATACAGTACATAACCGGGAGCTGTGTACACTATATATTCAGGTATGGTACTCTATACAGTACATAACCGGGAGCTGTGTACACTATATATTCAGGTATGGTACTCTATACAGTACATAACCGGGAGCTGTGTACACTATATATTCAGGTATGGTACCCTATACAGTACATAACTGGAGCTGTGTACATTATACAGTACATAACCGGGAGCTGTGTACACTATATATTCAGGTATGGTACTCTATACAGTACATAACCAGGAGCTGTGTACACTATATATTCAGGTATGGTACCCTATACAGTACATAACTGGAGCTGTGTACATTATACAGTACATAACTGGAGCTGTGTACACTATATATTCAGGTATGGTACCCTATACAGTACATAACCGGGAGCTGTGTACACTACATATTCAGGTATGGTACCCTATACAGTACATAACCAGGAGCTGTGTACACTATATATTCAGGTATGGTACTTTATACAGTACATAACGGGAGCTGTGTACACTATATATTCAGGTATGGTACTCTATACAGTACATAACGGGAGCTGTGTGCACTATATATTCAGGTATGGTACTCTATACAGTACATAACTGGAGCTGTGTACACTATATATTCAGGTATGGTACTCTATACAGTACATAACCAGGAGCTGTGTACACTATATATTCAGGTATGGTACTCTATACAGTACATAACTGGAGCTGTGTACACTATATATTCAGGTATGGTACTCTATACAGTACATAACCGGGAGCTGTGTACACTATATATTCAGGTATGGTACTCTATACAGTACATAACTGGAGCTGTGTACACTATATATTCAGGTATGGTACTCTATACAGTACATAACTGGAGCTGTGTACACTATATATTCAGGTATGGTACTCTATACAGTACATAACTGGAGCTGTGTACACTATATATTCAGGTATGGTACCCTATACAGTACATAACCGGGAGCTGTGTACACTATATATTCAGGTATGGTACTCTATACAGTACATAACTGGAGCTGTGTACACTATATAGTCAGGTATGGTACCCTATACAGTACATAACTGGAGCTGTATACATTATACAGTACATAAGTGGAGCTGTGTACACTATATATTCAGGTATGGTACTCTATACAGTACATAACTGGAGCTGTGTACACTATATAGTCAGGTATGGTACCCTATACAGTACATAACTGGAGCTGTATACATTATACAGTACATAAGTGGAGCTGTGTACACTATATATTCAGGTATGGTACTCTATACAGTACATAACTGGAGCTGTGTACACTATATATTCAGGTATGGTACTCTATACAGTACATAACTGGAGCTGTGTACACTATATATTCAGGTATGGTACTCTATACAGTACATAACTGGAGCTGTGTACACTATATATTCAGGTATGGTACTCTATACAGTACATAACCAGGAGCTGTGTACACTATATATTCAGGTATGGTACTCTATACAGTACATAACTGGAGCTGTGTACACTATATATTCAGGTATGGTACTCTATACAGTACATAACCGGGAGCTGTGTACACTATATATTCAGGTATGGTACTCTATACAGTACATAACTGGAGCTGTGTACACTATATATTCAGGTATGGTACTCTATACAGTACATAACTGGAGCTGTGTACACTATATATTCAGGTATGGTACTCTATACAGTACTTAACTGGAGCTGTGTACACTATATATTCAGGTATGGTACTCTATACAGTACATAACTGGAGCTGTGTACACTATATAGTCAGGTATGGTACCCTATACAGTACATAACTGGAGCTGTATACATTATACAGTACATAAGTGGAGCTGTGTACACTATATATTCAGGTACGGTACTCTATACAGTACATAACTGGAGCTGTGTACACTATATAGTCAGGTATGGTACCCTATACAGTACATAACTGGAGCTGTATACATTATACAGTACATAAGTGGAGCTGTGTACACTATATATTCAGGTATGGTACTCTATACAGTACATAAGTGGAGCTGTGTACACTATATATTCAGGTATGGTACTCTATACAGTACATAACTGGAGCTGTGTACACTATATATTCAGGTATGGTACTCTATACAGTACATAACTGGAGCTGTGTACACTATATATTCAGGTATGGTACTCTATACAGTACATAACTGGAGCTGTGTACACTATATATTCAGGTATGGTACTCTATACAGTACATAACCGGGAGCTGTGTACACTATATATTCAGGTATGGTACTCTATACAGTACATAACCGGGAGCTGTGTACACTATATATTCAGGTATGGTACTCTATACGGTACATAACTGGAGCTGTGTACACTATATATTCAGGTATGGTACTCTATACAGTACATAACTGGAGCTGTATACATTATACAGTACATAAGTGGAGCTGTGTACACTATATATTCAGGTATGGTACTCTATACAGTACATAACTGGAGCTGTGTACACTATATAGTCAGGTATGGTACCCTATACAGTACATAACTGGAGCTGTATACATTATACAGTACATAAGTGGAGCTGTGTACACTATATATTCAGGTATCGTACTCTATACAGTACATAAGTGGAGCTGTGTACACTATATATTCAGGTATGGTACTCTATACAGTACATAAGTGGAGCTGTGTACACTATATATTCAGGTATGGTACTCTATACAGTACATAACTGGAGCTGTGTACACTATATATTCAGGTATGGTACTCTATACAGTACATAACTGGAGCTGTGTACACTATATATTCAGGTATGGTACTCTATACAGTACATAACCGGGAGCTGTGTACACTATATATTCAGGTATGGTACTCTATACAGTACATAACCGGGAGCTGTGTACACTATATATTCAGGTATGGTACCCTATACAGTACATAACTGGAGCTGTGTACACTATATATTCAGGTATGGTACTCTATACAGTACATAACCAGGAGCTGTGTACACTATATATTCAGGTATGGTACTTTATACAGTACATAACGGGAGCTGTGTACACTATATATTCAGGTATGGTACTCTATACAGTACATAACGGGAGCTGTGTGCACTATATATTCAGGTATGGTACTCTATACAGTACATAACTGGAGCTGTGTACACTATATATTCAGGTATGGTACTCTATACAGTACATAACCAGGAGCTGTGTACACTATATATTCAGGTATGGTACTCTATACAGTACATAACTGGAGCTGTGTACACTATATATTCAGGTATGGTACTCTATACAGTACATAACCGGGAGCTGTGTACACTATATATTCAGGTATGGTACTCTATACAGTACATAACTGGAGCTGTGTACACTATATATTCAGGTATGGTACTCTATACAGTACATAACTGGAGCTGTGTACACTATATATTCAGGTATGGTACTCTATACAGTACATAACTGGAGCTGTGTACACTATATATTCAGGTATGGTACCCTATACAGTACATAACCGGGAGCTGTGTACACTATATATTCAGGTATGGTACTCTATACAGTACATAACTGGAGCTGTGTACACTATATAGTCAGGTATGGTACCCTATACAGTACATAACTGGAGCTGTATACATTATACAGTACATAAGTGGAGCTGTGTACACTATATATTCAGGTATGGTACTCTATACAGTACATAACTGGAGCTGTGTACACTATATAGTCAGGTATGGTACCCTATACAGTACATAACTGGAGCTGTATACATTATACAGTACATAAGTGGAGCTGTGTACACTATATATTCAGGTATGGTACTCTATACAGTACATAACTGGAGCTGTGTACACTATATATTCAGGTATGGTACTCTATACAGTACATAACTGGAGCTGTGTACACTATATATTCAGGTATGGTACTCTATACAGTACATAACTGGAGCTGTGTACACTATATATTCAGGTATGGTACTCTATACAGTACATAACCAGGAGCTGTGTACACTATATATTCAGGTATGGTACTCTATACAGTACATAACTGGAGCTGTGTACACTATATATTCAGGTATGGTACTCTATACAGTACATAACCGGGAGCTGTGTACACTATATATTCAGGTATGGTACTCTATACAGTACATAACTGGAGCTGTGTACACTATATATTCAGGTATGGTACTCTATACAGTACATAACTGGAGCTGTGTACACTATATATTCAGGTATGGTACTCTATACAGTACTTAACTGGAGCTGTGTACACTATATATTCAGGTATGGTACTCTATACAGTACATAACTGGAGCTGTGTACACTATATAGTCAGGTATGGTACCCTATACAGTACATAACTGGAGCTGTATACATTATACAGTACATAAGTGGAGCTGTGTACACTATATATTCAGGTACGGTACTCTATACAGTACATAACTGGAGCTGTGTACACTATATAGTCAGGTATGGTACCCTATACAGTACATAACTGGAGCTGTATACATTATACAGTACATAAGTGGAGCTGTGTACACTATATATTCAGGTATGGTACTCTATACAGTACATAAGTGGAGCTGTGTACACTATATATTCAGGTATGGTACTCTATACAGTACATAACTGGAGCTGTGTACACTATATATTCAGGTATGGTACTCTATACAGTACATAACTGGAGCTGTGTACACTATATATTCAGGTATGGTACTCTATACAGTACATAACCGGGAGCTGTGTACACTATATATTCAGGTATGGTACTCTATACAGTACATAACTGGAGCTGTGTACACTATATATTCAGGTATGGTACTCTATACAGTACATAACTGGAGCTGTGTACACTATATATTCAGGTATGGTACTCTATACAGTACATAACTGGAGCTGTGTACACTATATATTCAGGTATGGTACTCTATACAGTACATAACCGGGAGCTGTGTACACTATATATTCAGGTATGGTACTCTATACAGTACATAACCGGGAGCTGTGTACACTATATATTCAGGTATGGTACTCTATACGGTACATAACTGGAGCTGTGTACACTATATATTCAGGTATGGTACTCTATACAGTACATAACTGGAGCTGTATACATTATACAGTACATAAGTGGAGCTGTGTACACTATATATTCAGGTATGGTACTCTATACAGTACATAACTGGAGCTGTGTACACTATATAGTCAGGTATGGTACCCTATACAGTACATAACTGGAGCTGTATACATTATACAGTACATAAGTGGAGCTGTGTACACTATATATTCAGGTATCGTACTCTATACAGTACATAAGTGGAGCTGTGTACACTATATATTCAGGTATGGTACTCTATACAGTACATAAGTGGAGCTGTGTACACTATATATTCAGGTATGGTACTCTATACAGTACATAACTGGAGCTGTGTACACTATATATTCAGGTATGGTACTCTATACAGTACATAACTGGAGCTGTGTACACTATATATTCAGGTATGGTACTCTATACAGTACATAACCGGGAGCTGTGTACACTATATATTCAGGTATGGTACTCTATACAGTACATAACCGGGAGCTGTGTACACTATATATTCAGGTATGGTACCCTATACAGTACATAACTGGAGCTGTGTACACAATATATCAGAGACATGGTACCGGGGGCTCTCTTACCTGATGCCCATGGGCAGGTGGGCTACTATGTGAGAAGGGGACACGTGTGTCAACTGGAAGGGTTTCCTCTTCTCCTCAAATTCATAAGCAAGGCAGATCCTCCAGCCATGGGCAGGCACCCCATGCCCCTGTGCCTTGCCCTGGTAGCCTTCCATCAGCTTGGCAGTGCTGTCCATCTTGATATTGCTCTCTGATCTCAGATTGATGTGTGACAGGTGTCCTGGGCTCCTACCAGTATCTTTCCTCAAATGCAGGTAACACCCAGCTGGGCAAAGTCCTTCCTGGATTCCTGGGACAAAGATCACCAGATCAGTGAGTACTTGGATGGACAGCTACCTGTCTATACAGTTGTCTGTCTGTCTGTATCATGTATAGCTTGATTGTCTGTGTGTGGTACAGTTTGTATGTCTGTCTTTATGCTGTATAGCTTGATTGTCTGTGTGTGGTACAGCTTGTCTGTCTGTCTGTATCATGTATAGTTTGATTGTCTGTGTCTGGTACAGTTTGTCCGCCTCTCTGTCCATATCTGATATAGGTTATGTGGGCAAAGCCTCAGCGGCTGTCACATTAGATATCTGACCACTTATCTCCCACATATTCTTATACATAAACATTTTCCAGCTGTTATTACATAATCTATAGCATGGCAGGTGTTACATAATCCATAGCCACATATAAAGCATGGTACGTACAGATGTAGAGAAGTAGTACTGCGCAGTGGAACTTGTAGTGAAGTAGTAGTGTGTAGTAGAACGTATAGAAAAGTAGTAGTGTGTAGTGAAGTAGTAGTGTGTAGTGGAACTTGTAGAGAAGTAGCAGTGTGTAGTGGAACTTGTAGAGAAGTAGTAGTGCGTAGTGGAACTTGTAGACAAGTAGTAGTGCGTAGTGGAACTTGTAGAGAAGTAGCAGTGTGTAGTGGAACGTGTAGAGAAGTAGTAGTGTGTAGTGGAATTTGTAGTGAAATAGTAGTGTGCAGTGGAACTTGTAATGAAGTAGCAGTGTGTAATGGAACGTGTAGAGAAGTAGTAGTGTGTAGTGGAACTTGTAGTGAAGTAGTAGTGTGTAGTGGAACTTGTAGTGAAGTAGTAGTGTGTAGTGGAACGTGTAGAGAAGTAGCAGTGTGTAGTGGAACTTGTAATGAAGTAGTAGTGTGCAGTGGAAAGTGTAGAGAAGTAGTAGTGTGCAGTGGAACGTGTAGAGAAGTAGTAGTGTGCAGTGGAACTTGTAGAGAAGTAGCAGTGCGTATTGGAACGTGTAGTGAAGTAGCAGTGTGTATTGGAACGTGTAGTGAAGTAGTAGTGTGTAGTGGAAAGTGTAGAGAAGTAGTAGTGTGTAGTGGAAAGTGTACAGAAGTAGTAGTGTGTAGTGGAACGTATAGTGAAGTAGTAGTGTGCAGTGGAAAGTGTAGAGAAGTAGTAGTGTGTAGTGGAACTTGTAATGAAGTAGTAGTGTGTAGTGGAATGTGTAGAAAAGTAGTAGTGTGTAGTGGAACTTGTAATGAAGTAGTAGTGTGTAGTTTAACATGTAGAGAAGTAGTAGTGTGCAGTGGAACTTGTAGTGAAGTAGTAGTGTGTAGTGGAACTTGTAGTGAAGTAGTAGTGTGTAGTGGAACGTGTAGAGAAGTAGTAGTGTGCAGTGGAACTTGTAGAGAAGTAGTAGTGTGTAGTGGAACATGTAGAGAAGTAGTAGTGTGTAGTGGAACTTGTAATGAATTAGTAGTGTGTAGTGGAACATGTAGAGAAGTAGTAGTGCGCAGTGGAACTTGTAGAGAAGTAGCAGTGTGTAGTGGAACGTGTAGAGAAGTAGTAGTGTGCAGTGGAACATGTAGTGAAGTAGTAGTGTGTAGTGGAACGTGTATAGAAGTAGTAGTGTGTAGTGGAACTTGTAGAGAAGTAGTAGTGTGTAGTGGAACTTGTAGTGAAGTAGTAGTGTGTAGTGGAACTTGTAGTGAAGTAGAAGTGCGCAGTGGAACTTGTAGAGAAGCAGTAGTGTGTAGTGAAGTAGCAGTGTGTAGTGGAACTTGTAATGCAGTAGCAGTGTGTAGTGGAACGTGTAGAGAAGTAGTAGTGTGTAGTGGAACTTGCAGTGAAGTAGTAGTGCACAGTGGAACATGTATAGAAGTAGTAGTGCGCAGTGGAACGTGTAGAGAAGTAGTAGTGCGCAGTGGAACGTGTAGAGAAGTAGTAGTGCGCAGTGGAACGTGTAGTGAAGTAGTAGTGCGCAGTGGAACGTGTAGTGAAGTAGTAGTGTGTAGTGGAACGTGTAGAGAAGTAGTAGTGCGCAGTGGAACCGGTCATGCAGTACACCTTGGTTTTGGCTAGTCTGTAACTGTCAGATCTGGACAGAGAAGGAATTCTACCCAGAGGAATGCAGCCATCACACCCGTCCCTATGTCCTTAGATAAGGAATCATGGGAGGTCTAAGTAAAATAGAATTATGAGCACAGACACATAAAGAGAAATTTATGAAAACAGGATTGGTTGCTACTCAGAAAAAAGGTTTAACCCTTTGAGTTCCAAACGGCAACTCAACACACTGCCTTGCGTACCCACTGGCACTCAGAGGGTTAAAAGCTGTGTGTATTAGACCACAGATACACTCACTTAATAATATCCACAGGAACAAAGCGAGTAGAGAAATAGTTAAATAATATAGTGCAGCCAGTATACATAGGTGCGCCCTTCTGATCATCATGTCATTGTCACATGTGGGTAAAGATACTATCCTATGGCGTCTTTACGTCCTGACATAAGGTGTGATGTGTGGGCTAATTTAAGGGACCTATCACTTCAAAATGTTTGCCTGCCACTTAAAAATGTAAACTTTGTTACAGAGAGAGAGTGTGTGTGTGTGTGTGTGTGTAATACCTTTTTTATTGGACTAACAGAATTTTGGATTGACAAGCTTTCGGGATAAAACTCCTTTCTCAAGTCTAAAGCATTTCTCAGCACAAGGACACAGAATTCACAGTTAATACATTGAATTCAAAGCTGTTTGCTGGGTTAACACAGCGGGACTGCTGATAAGACAGGGACCCAGAGAACGTCCACACTCTTCTTGCAGAGACTTGTACATACCCTGTGTAAGGATCACGGAGTGGACCACTATTTACACAGGGTATGTACGAGTCTCTGTAAGAAGAGTGTGGACTTTCTCTTGGTCCCTGTCTTATCAGCAGTCCCGCTGTGTTAACCCAGCAAACAGCTTTGAATTCAATGTATTAACTGTGAATTCTGTGTCCTTGTGCTGAGAAATGCTTTAGACTTGAGAAAGGAGTTTTATCCCGAAAGCTTGTCAATCCAAAATTCTGTTAGTCCAATAAAAAGGTATTACAGGATACTAATTGTGTTTATGTTACATCTGTATATATATGGTGTCACACAGTGTATGCAGCACGTTACAATAAAACCAAGTTACAATAAATAAAAATAAAATAAAATAAGCAATCAGTGGCTCATCTGCTTCTGACCGTGCCAATCTTCCAGTTCAACAACCTTTCCCAACACCAATCAATTGGCTCTGACAATTATGCCTGCACCAACCCACTAGTTAAGTCACCTCTGCCCTCACCAAACCCATGGTGCAGATTCGTGTGCCTGTGACAACACCCTGGTATAGCCTTTTTTCTCCATGCCAACCTATCTACCTATTGGTTCAGCCATGTCTGTCCTTGATCAAATGCTTCTGCGGTGCAAACCCCCCGTGGTTTGCCCGGTCCTTCCTACTCCAAACCCCCCGCGGTTCGCCTGGTCCTTCCTACTCCAAACCCCCCGCGGTTCGTCCGGTCCTTCCTACTCCAAACCCCCCGTGGTTCGCCCGGTCCTTCCTACTCCAAACCCCCCGCGGTTCGCCCGGTCCTTCCTACTCCAAACCCCCCGCGGTTCGCACGGTCCTTCCTACTCCAAACCCCCCGCGGTTCGCACGGTCCTTCCTACTCCAAACCCCCCGCGGTTCGCACGGTCCTTCCTACTCCAAACCCCCCGCAGTTCGTCCGGTCCTTCCTGCTCCAAACCCCCCGCAGTTCGTCCTGTCCTTCCTGCTCCAAACCCCCCGCGGTTCGCACGGTCCTTCCTACTCCAAACCCCCCGCGGTTCGCACGGTCCTTCCTACTCCAAACCCCCCGCGGTTCGCACGGTCCTTCCTACTCCAAACCCCCCGCGGTTCGCACGGTCCTTCCTACTCCAAACCCCCCGCGGTTCGCACGGTCCTTCCTACTCCAAACCCCCCGCGGTTCGCACGGTCCTTCCTACTCCAAACCCCCCGCGGTTCGCACGGTCCTTCCTACTCCAAACCCCCGCGGTTCACACGGTCCTTCCTACTCCAAACCCCCCGCGGTTCGCACGGTCCTTCCTACTCCAAACCCCCCGCGGTTCGCACGGTCCTTCCTACTCCAAACCCCCCGCGGTTCGCACGGTCCTTCCTACTCCAAACCCCCCGCGGTTCGCACGGTCCTTCCTACTCCAAACCCCCCGCGGTTCGCCTGGTCCTTCCTGCTCCAAACCCCCCGCGGTTCGCCCTGGTCCTTCCTACTCCAAACCCCCCGCAGTTCGTCCGGTCCTTCCTACTCCAAACCCCCCGCAGTTCGTCCGGTCCTTCCTACTCCAAACCCCCCGCAGTTCGTCCGGTCCTTCCTGCTCCAAACCCCCCGCAGTTCGTCCTGTCCTTCCTGCTCCAAACCCCCCGCAGTTCGTCCTGTCCTTCCTGCTCCAAACCCCCTGCGGTTCGCGCAGTCCTTCCTACTCCAAACCCCCCGCGGTTCGCACGGTCCTTCCTACTCCAAACCCCCCGCGGTTCGCACGGTCCTTCCTACTCCAAACCCCCCGCGGTTCGCACGGTCCTTCCTACTCCAAACCCCCCGCGGTTCGCACGGTCCTTCCTACTCCAAACCCCCCGCGGTTCGCACGGTCCTTCCTACTCCAAACCCCCCGCGGTTCGCACGGTCCTTCCTACTCCAAACCCCCCGCAGTTCGCCCAGTCTTTCCTGCTCCAAACCCCCCGCGGTTCGCCCGGTCCTTCCTACTCCAAACCCCCCGTGGTTCGCCTGGTCCTTCCTGCTCCAAACCCCCCGCAGTTCGCCCAGTCCTTCCTACTCCAACCCCCCCGCAGTTCACCTGGTCCTTCCTACTCCAAACCCTCTGCGGTTCGCACGGTCCTTCCTACTCCAAACCCCCCGTGGTTCGCACGGTCCTTCCTACTCCAAACCCCCCGCGGTTCGCACGGTCCTTCCTACTCCAAACCCCCCGCGGTTCGCACGGTCCTTCCTACTCCAAACCCCCCGCGGTTCGCACGGTCCTTCCTACTCCAAACCCCCCGCAGTTCGCCCATTCTTTCCTGCTCCAAACCCCCCGCGGTTCACCTGGTCCTTCCTACTCCAAATCCCACGCGGTTCACCTGGTCCTTCCTACTCCAAACCCCCCGTGGTTCGCCCGGTCCTTCCTGCTCCAAACCCCCCGCGGTTCGCCCGGTCCTTCCTACTCCAAACCCCCCGAGGTTCGCCCGGTCCTTCCTACTCCAAACCCCCCGAGGTTCGCCCGGTCCTTCCTACTCCAAACCCCCCGCAGTTCGCCCGGTCCTTCCTACTCCAAACCCCCCGCAGTTCGTCCGGTCCTTCCTGCTCCAAACCCCCCGCAGTTCGTCCTGTCCTTCCTGCTCCAAACCCCCTGCGGTTCGCGCGGTCCTTCCTACTCCAAATCCCCCGCGGTTCGCACGGTCCTTCCTACTCCAAATCCCCCGCGGTTCGCACGGTCCTTCCTACTCCAAACCCCCCGCGGTTCGCACGGTCTTTCCTACTCCAAACCCCCCGCGGTTCGCACGGTCCTTCCTACTCCAAACCCCCCGCGGTTCGCACGGTCCTTCCTACTCCAAACCCCCCGCGGTTCGCACGGTCCTTCCTACTCCAAACCCCCCGCGGTTCGCACGGTCCTTCCTACTCCAAACCCCCCGCGGTTCGCCCGGTCCTTCCTGCTCCAAACCCCCCGCAGTTCGCCCAGTCTTTCCTGCTCCAAACCCCCCGCGGTTCACCTGGTCCTTCCTACTCCAAACCCTCTGCGGTTCGCATGGTCCTTCCTACTCCAAACCCCCCGTGGTTCGCACGGTCCTTCCTACTCCAAACCCCCCGCGGTTCGCACGGTCCTTCCTACTCCAAACCCCCCGCGGTTCGCACGGTCCTTCCTACTCCAAACCCCCCGCAGTTCGCCCAGTCTTTCCTGCTACAAACCCCCCGCGGTTCACCTGGTCCTTCCTACTCCAAACCCCCCAGGGTTCACCTGGTCCTTCCTACTCCAAACCCCCCACGGTTCACCTGGTCCTTCCTACTCCAAACCCCCCGTGGTTCGCCCAGTCCTTCCTGCTCCAAACCCACCGCGGTTCGCACGGTCCTTCCTACTCCAAACCCCCCGTGGTTCGCCCGGTCCTTCCTACTCCAAACCCCCCCCCCGCGCGGTTCGCCCAGTCCTTCCTGCTCCAAACCCCCCGCGGTTCGCCCGGTCCTTCCTACTCCAAACCCCCCGCGGTTCGCCCGGACCTTCCTACTCCAACCCCCCCCCCCTGCGGTTCGCCCAGTCCTTCCTACTCAAAACCTCTGGTTCGCCCGGTCCTTCCTACTACAATCATCATCTACAAACGTATCAGTAGGTTTGTAATCCACCCCAGGAGACCAGGATTCCCACCTCCACCCCGGGAGACCAGGATTCCCTCCTCCACCCCGGGAGACCAGGATTCCCTCCTCCACCCCGGGAGACCAGGATTCCCTCCTCCACCCCGGGAGACCAGGATTCCCTCCTCCACCCCGGGAGACCAGGATTCCCACCTCCACCCCGGGAGACCATGTATCCCTCCTCCACCCCGGGAGACCATGTATCCCTCCTCCACCCCGGGAGGCCAGGATTCCCTCCTCCATCCCGGGAGGCCAGGATTCCCTCCTCCATCCCGGGAGACCAGGATTCCCTCCTCCATCCCGGGAGACCAGGATTCCCTCCTCCATCCCGGGAGACCAGGATTCCCTCCTCCATCCCGGGAGACCAGGATTCCCTCCTCCATCCCGGGAGACCAGGATTCCCTCCTCCATCCCGGGAGACCAGGATTCCCTCCTCCATCCCGGGAGACCAGGATTCCCTCCTCCATCCCGGGAGACCAGGATTCCCTCCTCCACCCCGGGAGACCACGTTTCCCTCCTCCACCCCGGGAGACCACGTTTCCCTCCTCCACCCCGGGAGACCACGTTTCCCTCCTCCATCCCGGGAGACCACGATTCCCTCCTCCATCCCGGGAGACCACGATTCCCTCCTCCACCCCGGGAGACCACGATTCCCTCCTCCACTCCAGGAGACCACGATTCCCTCCTCCACCCCGGGAGACCACGATTCCCTCCTCCACCCCAGGAGACCACGATTCTCTCCTCCACTCCAGGAGACCACGATTCTCTCCTCCACTCCAGGAGACCACGATTCTCTCCTCCACCCCAGGAGACCACGATTCTCTCCTCCACCCCAGGAGACCACGATTCTCTCCTCCACCCCAGGAGACCACGATTCTCTCCTCCACCCCAGGAGACCACGATTCCCTCCTCCACCCCAGGAGACCACGATTCCCTCCTCCACCCCAGGAGACCACGATTCCCTCCTCCACCCCAGGAGACCACGATTCTCTCCTCCACCCCAGGAGACCACGATTCCCTCCTCCACCCCAGGAGACCACGATTCTCTCCTCCACCCCAGGAGACCACGATTCTCTCCTCCACCCCAGGAGACCACGATTCCCTCCTCCACCCCAGGAGACCACGATTCCCTCCTCCACCCCAGGAGACCACGATTCTCTCCTCCACCCCAGGAGACCACGATTCCCACCTCCACCCCAAGAGACCAGGATTCCCACCTCCACCCCAAGAGACCAGGATTCCCTCCTCCACCCCAGGAGACCAGGATTCCCTCCTCCACCCCAGGAGACCAGGATTCCCTCCTCCACCCCAGGAGACCATGTTTCCTTCCTCCACCCCAGGAGACCAGGATTCCCTCCTCCACCCCAGGAGCCCACGTTTCCCTCCTCCACCCCAGGAGCCTACATTTCCCTCCTCCACCCCAGGAGACCACGTTTCCCTCCTCCACCCCATGAGACCAGGTTTCCTTCCTCCACCCCAGGAGAACACGATTCCCTCCTCCACCCCAGGGGCCCACGTTTCCCTCCTCCACCCCAGGAGACCATGTTTCCTTCCTCCACCCCAGGAGCCCACGTTTCCCTCCTCCACCCCAGGGGCCCACGTTTCCCTCCTCCACCCCAGGAGCCCACGTTTCCCTCCTCCACCCCAGGAGCCCACGTTTCCCTCCTCCACCCCAGGAGCCCACATTTCCCTCCTCCACCCCAGGAGACCACGTTTCCCTCCTCCACCCCATGAGACCAGGTTTCCTTCCTCCACCCCAGGAGAACACGATTCCCTCCTCCACCCCAGGGGCCCACGTTTCCCTCCTCCACCCCAGGAGCCCACGTTTCCCTCCTCCACCCCAGGGGCCCACGTTTCCCTCCTCCACCCCAGGGGCCCACGTTTCCCTCCTCCACCCCATGAGACCAGGTTTCCTTCCTCCACCCCATGAGAACACGATTCCCTCCTCCACCCCAGGAGACCACGATTCCCTCCTCCACCACAGGAGAACACAATTCCCTCCTCCACCCCAGGAGAACACAATTCCCTCCTCCACCCCAGGGGCCCACATTTCCCTCCTCCACCCCAGGAGACCACGATTCCATCCTCCACCCCAGGAGACCACGATTCCCTCCTCCACCTTAGGTGACCATGAGCCCGTGATTGCCCCCCACCCTCCCCCAAGAGCCTGTGTGGAAAAAACCCAGATTACTTACAGTTCTCTCCCTGGCACACAGGACCGTTGCTCTCCCTGGCACAGACTGGACTCTTTCATGGGCTGTCTCAGGTGTGAATGACTCCCTTTGGTTGCAGACACTGCCTAGCTGGTTACTGGAGTAAAGAGCAGAGACAGAGAGCCCCATAGACAGTCTGACAGTCAGTTGATGTGGTCTGTCATCATTCACTGCAATGGAAACGTCCTTGTCTGTCTCACCCTGTCACTCTCCTTTTGCCCCCATCCAGCAGTCTTTTTATCCCTGATTCTTTGTCTCACACTGTAGCTGGCTGCTCGTAATTTTTAACTCTCTTGGATAATCTTTCAGGTAATAGCTCAGTCTCTCAGCTAATATCTCAGTCTCACTGGTAATGGCTCAGTTAATCAGTCAGGTAATAGATCAGTCTCTCAGGAAATATCTAATTATGTATGGTAGTCTCTCAGGTAATCTCTCAGTCTCTCGGGTAGTCTCTCATGAAAGCTCTCAAGTAATCTCACTCTCAGGTAGTTTCTCAAAAAAGCTCTCAGTCTCTCAGGTAATCCCTCGGTCTCTTGGGTAGCCTCTCAGTTAATCCCTCAGTCTCTTGGTAGTCTCTCAGGTAATCCCTCGGTCTCTTGGGTAGTCTCTCAGGTAATCCCTCAGTCTCTTGGGTAGCCTCTCAGGTAATCCCTCAGTCTCTTGGGTAGCCTCTCAGGTAATCCCTCGGTCTCTTGGGTAGCCTCTCAGGTAATCCCTCGATCTCTTGGGTAGTCTCTCAGGTAATCCCTCAGTCTCTTGGGTAGTCTCTCAAGCAATCCCTCAGTCACTTGGGTAGTCTTTCAGTTAATCCCTCAGTCACTTGGGTAGTCTCTCAGTTAATCCCTCAGTCTCTTGGGTAGTCTCTCAGTTAATCCCTCAGTCACTTGGGTAGTCTCTCAGGTAATCCCTCAGTCTCTTGGGTAGTCTCTCAGGTAATATCCCACTCTCTTGGTTAGTCTCTCAGGTAATTTCTCATGTAGTCTCTCAGGTAATTTCTCATACAGTCTCTCAGGTAATCTCTCGGTCTATCTCTCTGGTACTCTCTCGGTCTCTCCGGGATCCTCTCACATAATCACTTAGGGATCCTCTCACATAATCACTTAGGGATCCCAGGAGCTTCTTCCTGTCTCCCAGTGACCGGTAACAAACCAAAACGAGGCAGCCAATCACAATCCAGCATAAAAGAAAAAAAAGACGGAAACTAACGAGAGATTCCGCAAATAGCCGAAATTGTACTGAGGTAAAAATGCATACGAGAAACCTCGGAATAATCGAAGAGTTCCGGAAAAGGACGAACATTTCCGAGAGTTAACGGACTTAGCCTATTGTGAAACGAGGAAAGGAGTGAAATGATTGGGTTAAATGGGATGGGCGGGGTTATGAGAGGAGGACGTGCATGCTCAGGAAGTGGGAGGGACAGGGGTGTGTCAGAGAGCTGTGCAATGAACTGCTCTGTAACCAGAAGAGTCTCCACAGACAGGGGCCTGCCGCCATTTTGGCGGAGATAGAAGGCCAATTATTCCTAACGCAGACGAAAGTAATGGTGTACACATTCATGGTCTCCAAAAAGATGGCGGCAATGCCCGAAACTGCCGACGCTTCCTATAAAAGTAGCCTTAGGACACTTCTACTGCTGCTGTATCAATAGGAAGGATACCACAGCCTATCAGAGAGCAGAGTTTTACCAGATACATCTCTCTCATTGGCTGTCTGGGTCACAGAAGGCCGACACTAGTGCGCAGGATATATGTGTGTGTCAGAGCAAGAAGAGCTGCAACAGCTGAGCACCAACAGGGAATCTATCCATCACCAGATCCAACTGTGTACTAGTGAGTGTCTATCTTGTATTTTACCTTCCTATCTACATCACCAGATCCAGTTGTGTACTAGTGAGTGTCCTGTATATCACCTTCCTATCTACATCACCAGATCCAGTTGTGTACTAGTGATTGTCCTGTATATCACCTTCCTATCTACATCACCAGATCCAGTTGTGTACTAGTGAGTGTCCTGTATATCACCTTCCTATCTACATCACCAGATCCAGTTGTGTACTAGTGAGTGTCCTGTATATCACCTTCCTATCTACATCACCAGATCCAGTTGTGTACTAGTGAGTGTCCTGTATATCACCTTCCTATCTACATCACCAGATCCAGTTGTGTACTAGTGTCTGTCCTGTATATCACCTTCCTATCTACATCACCAGATCCAGTTGTGTACTAGTGAGTGTCCTGTATATCACCTTCCTATCTACATCACCAGATCCAGTTGTGTACTAGTGTGTGTCTGTATATCACCTTCCTATCTACATCACCAGATCCAGTTGTGTACTAGTGAGTGTCCTGTATATCACCTTCCTATCTACATCACCAGATCCAGTTGTGTACTAGTGAGTGTCTGTATATCACCTTCCTATCTACATCACCAGATCCAGTTGTGTACTAGTGAGTGTCCTGTATATCACCTTCCTATCTACATCACCAGATCCAGTTGTGTACTAGTGTCTGTCCTGTATATCACCTTCCTATCTACATCACCAGATCCAGTTGTGTACTAGTGAGTGTCCTGTATATCACCTTCCTATCCACATCACCAGATCCAGTTGTGTACTAGTGAGTGTCCTGTATATCACCTTCCTATCTACATCACCAGATCCAGTTGTGTACTAGTGAGTGTCCTGTATATCACCTTCCTATCTACATCACCAGATCCAGTTGTGTACTAGTGAGTGTCTGTATATCACCTTCCTATCTACATCACCAGATCCAGTTGTGTACTAGTGAGTGTCCTGTATATCACCTTCCTATCTACATCACCAGATCCAGTTGTGTACTAGTGAGTGTCCTGTATATCACCTTCCTATCTACATCACCAGATCCAGTTGTGTACTAGTGAGTGTCCTGTATATCACCTTCCTATCTACATCACCAGATCCAGTTGTGTACTAGTGTCTGTCCTGTATATCACCTTCCTATCTACATCACCAGATCCAGTTGTGTACTAGTGAGTGTCTGTCCTGTATATCACCTTCCTATCTACATCACCAGATCCAGTTGTGTACTAGTGAGTGTCCTGTATATCACCTTCCTATCTACATCACCAGATCCAGTTGTGTACTAGTGTCTGTCCTGTATATCACCTTCCTATCTACATCACCAGATCCAGTTGTGTACTAGTGAGTGTCCTGTATATCACCTTCCTATCTACATCACCAGATCCAGTTGTGTACTAGTGTGTGTCTGTATATCACCTTCCTATCTACATCACCAGATCCAGTTGTGTACTAGTGAGTGTCCTGTATATCACCTTCCTATCTACATCACCAGATCCAGTTGTGTACTAGTGAGTGTCTGTATATCACCTTCCTATCTACATCACCAGATCCAGTTGTGTACTAGTGAGTGTCCTGTATATCACCTTCCTATCTACATCACCAGATCCAGTTGTGTACTAGTGAGTGTCCTGTATATCACCTTCCTATCTACATCACCAGATCCAGTTGTGTACTAGTGAGTGTCCTGTATATCACCTTCCTATCTACATCACCAGATCCAGTTGTGTACTAGTGTCTGTCCTGTATATCACCTTCCTATCTACATCACCAGATCCAGTTGTGTACTAGTGAGTGTCCTGTATATCACCTTCCTATCTACATCACCAGATCCAGTTGTGTACTAGTGTCTGTCCTGTATATCACCTTCCTATCTACATCACCAGATCCAGTTGTGTACTAGTGAGTGTCCTGTATATCACCTTCCTATCTACATCACCGGATCCAGTTGTGTATTAGTGAGTGTCCTGTATATCACCTTCCTATCTACATCACCAGATCCAGTTGTGTACTAGTGAGTGTCTGTCCTGTATATCACCTTCCTATCTACATCACCAGATCCAGTTGTGTACTAGTGAGTGTCCTGTATATCACCTTCCTATCCACATCACCAGATCCAGTTGTGTACTAGTGAGTGTCCTGTATATCACCTTCCTATCTACATCACCAGATCCAGTTGTGTACTAGTGAGTGTCCTGTATATCACCTTCCTATCTACATCACCAGATCCAGTTGTGTACTAGTGAGTGTCCTGTATATCACCTTCCTATCTACATCACCAGATCCAGTTGTGTACTAGTGAGTGTCTGTCCTGTATATCACCTTCCTATCTACATCACCAGATCCAGTTGTGTACTAGTGAGTGTCTGTCCTGTATATCACCTTCCTATCTACATCACCAGATCCAGTTGTGTACTAGTGAGTGTCTGTCCTGTATATCACCTTCCTATCTACATCACCAGATCCAGTTGTGTACTAGTGAGTGTGTGTCCTGTATATCACCTTCCTATCTACATCCCCAGATCCAGTTGTGTACTAGTGAGTGTCCTCTATATCACCTTCCTATCTACATCACCAGATCCAGTTGTGTACTAGTGAGTGTCTGTCCTGTATATCACCTTCCTATCTACATCACCAGATCCAGTTGTGTACTAGTGAGTATCCTGTATATCACCTAACTATCTACATCACCAGATCCAGTTGTGTACTAGTGAGTGTCCTGTATATCACCTTCCTATCTACATCACCAGATCCAGTTTTGTACTAGTGAGTGTCCTGTATATCACCTTCCTATCTACATCACCAGATCCAGTTGTGTACTAGTGAGTGTCCTGTATATCACCTTCCTATCTACATCACCAGATCCAGTTGTGTACTAGTGAGTGTCTGTCCTGTATATCACCTTCCTATCTACATCACCAGATCCAGTTGTGTACTAGTGAGTGTCTGTCCTGTATATCACCTTCCTATCTACATCACCAGATCCAGTTGTGTACTAGTGAGTGTCCTGTATATCACCTTCCTATCTACATCACCAGATCCAGTTGTGTACTAGTGAGTGTCTGTCCTGTATATCACCTTCCTATCTACATCACCAGATCCAGTTGTGTACTAGTGAGTGTCCTGTATATCACCTTCCTATCCACATCACCAGATCCAGTTGTGTACTAGTGAGTGTCCTGTATATCACCTTCCTATCTACATCACCAGATCCAGTTGTGTACTAGTGAGTGTCCTGTATATCACCTTCCTATCTACATCACCAGATCCAGTTGTGTACTAGTGAGTGTCCTGTATATCACCTTCCTATCTACATCACCAGATCCAGTTGTGTACTAGTGAGTGTCTGTCCTGTATATCACCTTCCTATCTACATCACCAGATCCAGTTGTGTACTAGTGAGTGTCTGTCCTGTATATCACCTTCCTATCTACATCACCAGATCCAGTTGTGTACTAGTGAGTGTCTGTCCTGTATATCACCTTCCTATCTACATCACCAGATCCAGTTGTGTACTAGTGAGTGTCTGTCCTGTATATCACCTTCCTATCTACATCACCAGATCCAGTTGTGTACTAGTGAGTGTGTGTCCTGTATATCACCTTCCTATCTACATCCCCAGATCCAGTTGTGTACTAGTGAGTGTCCTCTATATCACCTTCCTATCTACATCACCAGATCCAGTTGTGTACTAGTGAGTGTCTGTCCTGTATATCACCTTCCTATCTACATCACCAGATCCAGTTGTGTACTAGTGAGTATCCTGTATATCACCTAACTATCTACATCACCAGATCCAGTTGTGTACTAGTGAGTGTCCTGTATATCACCTTCCTATCTACATCACCAGATCCAGTTTTGTACTAGTGAGTGTCCTGTATATCACCTTCCTATCTACATCACCAGATCCAGTTGTGTACTAGTGAGTGTCCTGTATATCACCTTCCTATCTACATCACCAGATCCAGTTGTGTACTAGTGAGTGTCTGTCCTGTATATCACCTTCCTATCTACATCACCAGATCCAGTTGTGTACTAGTGAGTGTCTGTCCTGTATATCACCTTCCTATCTACATCACCAGATCCAGTTGTGTACTAGTGAGTGTCCTGTATATCACCTTCCTATCTACATCACCAGATCCAGTTGTGTACTAGTGAGTGTCTGTCCTGTATATCACCTTCCTATCTACATCACCAGATCCAGTTGTGTACTAGTGAGTGTCTGTCCTGTATATCACCTTCCTATATACATCACCAGATCCAGTTGTGTACTAGTGAGTGTCTGTCCTGTATATCACCTTCCTATCTACATCACCAGATCCAACTGTGTACTAGTGAGTGTCTGTCCTGTATATCACCTTCCTATCTACATCACCAGATCCAACTGTGTACTAGTGAGTGTCTGTCCTGTATCCTGTACTGCCACCACTTGCTGTATTGTATGTTCTGGCTCCACCCTCTCTGTGTATTACAGGTTCTGACTGTGTATTGGGACCCTCTCAGTTGCGGTTTACACCATGATTGAGGTTGTGGCGAAGTTAGTTCGTGGCCCTGTTTTCTTGGCTGGAGAAGTGCTGGAATGTGTGGTAACATTCACCAACCCACTGTCGGCTTCATCTACTTCTGCCAGCAGGTAGGTACCAACATGTCACATTATCCTCCACGTCCACTTTCAGGTAAGTACAGCTGTGCCATCCTCCACTAACATAGCCAGTGTATGCCTCTTGTGTCTAATATTTATCACTGCCAAAAGGTAGGTACCTGGTGTCGGTAGGACTACTGGACATGACTGCATCATTCAGACAGTCTGTCTACTGCCCCTGACTACTGGACATGACTGCATCATTCAGACAGTCTCACTACTGCGCCTGACTACTGGACATGACTGCATCATTCAGACAGTCTCACTACTGCGCCTGACTACTGGACATGACTGCATCATTCAGACAGTCTAACTACTGCCCCTGACTACTGGACATGACTGCATCATTCAGACAGTCTGTCTACTGCGCCTGACTACTGGACATGACTGCATCATTCAGGCAGACTGTCTACTGCGCCTGACTACTGGACATGACTGCATCATTCAGACAGTCTCACTACTGCGCCTGACTACTGGACATGACTGCATCATTCAGACAGTCTGTCTACTGCGCCTGACTACTGGACATGACTGCATCATTCAGACAGTCTGTCTACTGCGCCTGACTACTGGACATGACTGCATCATTCAGGCAGACTGTCTACTGCGCCTGACTACTGGACATGACTGCATCATTCAGACAGTCTCACTACTGCGCCTGACTACTGGACATGACTGCATCATTCAGACAGTCTGTCTACTGTGCCTGACTACTGGACATGACTGCATCATTCAGACAGTCTGTCTACTGTGCCTGACTACTGGACATGACTGCATCATTCAGACACTCACTACTGCGCCTGACTACTGGACATGACTGCATCATTCAGACACTCACTACTGCGCCTGACTACTGGACATGACTGCATCATTCAGACACTCACTACTGCCCCTGACTACTGGACATGACTGCATCATTCAGACACTCACTACTGCGCCTGACTACTGGACATGACTGCATCATTCAGGCAGACTGTCTACTGCCCCTGACTACTGGACATGACTGCATCATTCAGACAGTCTAACTACTGCCCCTGACTACTGGACATGACTGCATCATTCAGACAGTCTCACTACTGCGCCTCACTACTGGACATGACTGCATCATTCAGACAGTCTCACTACTGCCCCTGACTACTGGACATGACTGCATCATTCAGACACTCACTACTGCCCCTGACTACTGGACATGACTGCATCATTCAGACAGTCTGTCTACTGTGCCTGACTACTGGACATGACTGCATCATTCAGACAGTCTCACTACTGCCCCTGACTACTGGACATGACTGCATCATTCAGACACTCACTACTGCCCCTGACTACTGGACATGACTGCATCATTCAGACAGTCTGTCTACTGTGCCTGACTACTGGACATGACTGCATCATTCAGACAGTCTCACTACTGCCCCTGACTACTGGACATGACTGCATCATTCAGACACTCACTACTGCCCCTGACTACTGGACATGACTGCATCATTCAGACAGTCTCACTACTGCCCCTGACTACTGGACATGACTGCATCATTCAGACAGTCTCACTACTGCCCCTGACTACTGGACATGACTGCATCATTCAGACAGTCTCACTACTGCCCCTGACTACTGGACATGACTGCATCATTCAGACAGTCTCACTACTGCGCCTGACTACTGGACATGACTGCATCATTCAGACAGTCTCACTACTGCGCCTGACTACTGGACATGACTGCATCATTCAGACAATCTCACTACTGCGCCTGACTACTGGACATGACTGCATCATTCAGACAATCTCACTACTGCGCCTGACTACTGGACATGACTGCATCATTCAGACAGTCTCACTACTGCGCCTGACTACTGGACATGACTGCATCATTCAGACAGTCTCACTACTGCGCCTGACTACTGGACATGACTGCATCATTCAGACAGTCTCACTACTGCCCCTGACTACTGGACATGACTGCATCATTCAGACAGTCTGTCTACTGCCCCTGACTACTGGACATGACTGCATCATTCAGACACTCACTACTGCGCCTGACTACTGGACATGACTGCATCATTCAGACAGTCTCACTACTGCCCCTGACTACTGGACATGACTGCATCATTCAGACAGTCTCACTACTGCCCCTGACTACTGGACATGACTGCATCATTCAGACACTCACTACTGCGCCTGACTACTGGACATGACTGCATCATTCAGACACTCACTACTGCGCCTGACTACTGGACATGACTGCATCATTCAGACAGTCTCACTACTGCCCCTGACTACTGGACATGACTGCATCATTCAGACAGTCTCACTACTGCGCCTGACTACTGGACATGACTGCATCATTCAGACAGTCTCACTACTGCGCCTGACTACTGGACATGACTGCATCATTCAGACACTCACTACCGCGCCTGACTACTGGACATGACTGCATCATTCAGACAGTCTCACTACTGCCCCTGACTACTGGACATGACTGCATCATTCAGACAGTCTCACTACTGCGCCTGACTACTGGACATGACTGCATCATTCAGACAGTCTCACTACTGCGCCTGACTACTGGACATGACTGCATCATTCAGACAGTCTCACTACTGCCCCTGACTACTGGACATGACTGCATCATTCAGACAGTCTGTCTACTGCCCCTAACTACTGGACATGACTGCATCATTCAGACACTCACTACTGCGCCTGACTACTGGACATGACTGCATCATTCAGACACTCACTACTGCGCCTGACTACTGGACATGACTGCATCATTCAGACAGTCTCACTACTGCGCCTGACTACTGGACATGACTGCATCATTCAGACAGTCTCACTACTGCCCCTGACTACTGGACATGACTGCATCATTCAGACAGTCTCACTACTGCCCCTGACTACTGGACATGACTGCATCATTCAGACAGTCTCACTACTGCACCTGACTACTGGACATGACTGCATCATTCAGACAGTCTGTCTACTGCCCCTGACTACTGGACATGACTGCATCATTCAGACAGTCTCACTACTGCGCCTGACTACTGGACATGACTGCATCATTCAGACAGTCTCACTACTGCCCCTGACTACTGGACATGACTGCATCATTCAGACAGTCTCACTACTGCCCCTGACTACTGGACATGACTGTATCATTCAGACAGTCTCACTACTGCACCTGACTACTGGACATGACTGCATCATTCAGACAGTCTCACTACTGCGCCTGACTACTGGACATGACTGCATCATTCAGACAATCTCACTACTGCCCCTGACTACTGGACATGACTGTATCATTCAGACACTCACTACTGCCCCTGACTACTGGACATGACTGCATCATTCAGACAGTTTGTCTACTGCGCCTGACTACTGGACATGACTGCATCATTCAGACAGTCTCACTACTGCGCCTGACTACTGGACATGACTGCATCATTCAGACAGTCTCACTACTGCCCCTGACTACTGGACATGACTGCATCATTCAGACACTCACTACTGCCCCTGACTACTGGACATGACTGCATCATTCAGACAGTCTCACTACTGCCCCTGACTACTGGACATGACTGCATCATTCAGACAGTCTCACTACTGCCCCTGACTACTGGACATGACTGCATCATTCAGACAGTCTCACTACTGCCCCTGACTACTGGACATGACTGCATCATTCAGACACTCACTACTGCCCCTGACTACTGGACATGACTGCATCATTCAGACAGTCTCACTACTGCCCCTGACTACTGGACATGACTGCATCATTCAGACAGTCTGTCTACTGCGCCTGACTACTGGACATGACTGCATCATTCAGACAGTCTCACTACTGCCCCTGACTACTGGACATGACTGCATCATTCAGACAGTCTGTCTACTGGTCCTGACTACTGGACATGACTGCATCATTCAGACAGTCTCACTACTGCGCCTGACTACTGGACATGACTGCATCATTCAGACAGTCTCACTACTGCGCCTGACTACTGGACATGACTGCATCATTCAGACAGTCTGTCTACTGCGCCTGACTACTGGACATGACTGCATCATTCAGACAGTCTGTCTACTGCGCCTGACTACTGGACATGACTGCATCATTCAGACAGTCTCACTACTGCGCCTGACTACTGGACATGACTGCATCATTCAGACACTCACTACTGCCCCTGACTACTGGACATGACTGCATCATTCAGACAGTCTCACTACTGCGCCTGACTACTGGACATGACTGCATCATTCAGACAGTCTCACTACTGCGCCTGACTACTGGACATGACTGCATCATACAGACAGTCTCACTACTGCGCCTGACTACTGGACATGACTGCATCATTCAGACAGTCTCACTACTGCGCCTGACTACTGGACATGACTGCATCATTCAGACAGTCTGTCTACTGCGCCTGACTACTGGACATGACTGCATCATTCAGACAGTCTGTCTACTGCGCCTGACTACTGGACATGACTGCATCATTCAGACAGTCTCACTACTGCCCCTGACTACTGGACATGACTGCATCATTCAGACAGTCTCACTACTGCCCCTGACTACTGGACATGACTGCATCATTCAGACAGTCTCACTACTGCCCCTGACTACTGGACATGACTGCAACATTCAGACTGTCTCACTACTGCCCCTGACTACTGGACATGACTGCATCATTCAGACACTCACTACTGCGCCTGACTACTGGACATGACTGCATCATTCAGACAGTCTCACTACTGCCCCTGACTACTGGACATGACTGCATCATTCAGACAGTCTCACTACTGCCCCTGACTACTGGACATGACTGCATCATTCAGACAGTCTCACTACTGCCCCTGACTACTGGACATGACTGCATCATTCAGACACTCACTACTGCGCCTGACTACTGGACATGACTGCATCATTCAGACAGTCTCACTACTGCGCCTGACTACTGGACATGACTGCATCATTCAGACAGTCTCACTACTGCCCCTGACTACTGGACATGACTGCATCATTCAGACAGTCTCACTACTGCACCTGACTACTGGACATGACTGCATCATTCAGACAGTTTGTCTACTGCACCTGACTACTGGACATGACTGCATCATTCAGACAGTTTGTCTACTGCCCCTGACTACTGGACATGACTGCATCATTCAGACAGTCTCACTACTGCGCCTGACTACTGGACATGACTGCATCATTCAGACAGTCTCACTACTGCCCCTGACTACTGGACATGACTGCATCATTCAGACAGTCTCACTACTGCGCCTGACTACTGGACATGACTGCATCATTCAGACAGTCTCACTACTGCCCCTGACTACTGGACATGACTGCATCATTCAGACAGTCTCACTACTGCACCTGACTACTGGACATGACTGCATCATTCAGACAGTCTCACTACTGCGCCTGACTACTGGACATGACTGCATCATTCAGACAGTCTCACTACTGCGCCTGACTACTGGACATGACTGCATCATTCAGACAGTCTCACTACTGCCCCTGACTACTGGACATGACTACATCATTCAGACAGTCTCACTACTGCACCTGACTACTGGACATGACTGCATCATTCAGACAGTCTCACTACTGCACCTGACTACTGGACATGACTGCATCATTCAGACAGTCTCACTACTGCCCCTGACTACTGGACATGACTGCATCATTCAGACACTCTCACTACTGCGCCTGACTACTGGACATGACTGCATCATTCAGACAGTCTCACTACTGCCCCTGACTACTGGACATGACTGCATCATTCAGACAGTCTCACTACTGCGCCTGACTACTGGACATGACTGCATCATTCAGACAGTCTCACTACTGCGCCTGACTACTGGACATGACTGCATCATTCAGACAGTCTCACTACTGCCCCTGACTACTGGTCATGACTGCATCATTCAGACAGTCTCACTACTGCCCCTGACTACTGGACATGACTGCATCATTCAGACAATCTCACTACTGCGCCTGACTACTGGACATGACTGCATCATTCAGACACTCACTACTGCCCCTGACTACTGGACATGACTGCATCATTCAGACAGTCTGTCTACTGCGCCTGACTACTGGACATGACTGCATCATTCAGACAGTCTCACTACTGCCCCTGACTACTGGACATGACTGCATCATTCAGACAGTCTCACTACTGCACCTGACTACTGGACATGACTGCATCAGTCAGACAGTCTCACTACTGCACCTGACTACTGGACATGACTGCATCATTCAGACAGTCTCACTACTGCCCCTGACTACTGGACATGACTGCATCATTCAGACAGTCTCACTACTGCCCCTGACTACTGGACATGACTGCATCATTCAGACACTCACTACTGCACCTGACTACTGGACATGACTGCATCATTCAGACAGTCTCACTACTGCGCCTGACTACTGGACATGACTGCATCATTCAGACAGTCTCACTACTGCCCCTGACTACTGGACATGACTGCATCATTCAGACAGTCTCACTACTGCGCCTGACTACTGGACATGACTGCATCATTCAGACAGTCTCACTACTGCGCCTGACTACTGGACATGACTGCATCATTCAGACAGTCTGTCTACTGCCCCTGACTACTGGACATGACTGCATCATTCAGACAGTCTCACTACTGCACCTGACTACTGGACATGACTGCATCATTCAGACAGTCTGTCTACTGCCCCTGACTACTGGACATGACTGCATCATTCAGACACTCACTACTGCCCCTGACTACTGGACATGACTGCATCATTCAGACAGTCTGTCTACTGCGCCTGACTACTGGACATGACTGCATCATTCAGACAGTCTCACTACTGCCCCTGACTACTGGACATGACTGCATCATTCAGACAGTCTCACTACTGCACCTGACTACTGGACATGACTGCATCATTCAGACAGTCTGTCTACTGCCCCTGACTACTGGACATGACTGCATCATTCAGACACTCACTACTGCCCCTGACTACTGGACATGACTGCATCATTCAGACAGTCTGTCTACTGCGCCTGACTACTGGACATGACTGCATCATTCAGACAGTCTCACTACTGCCCCTGACTACTGGACATGACTGCATCATTCAGACAGTCTCACTACTGCACCTGACTACTGGACATGACTGCATCAGTCAGACAGTCTCACTACTGCACCTGACTACTGGACATGACTGCATCATTCAGACAGTCTCACTACTGCGCCTGACTACTGGACATGACTGCATCATTCAGACAGTCTCACTACTGCCCCTGACTACTGGACATGACTGCATCATTCAGACAGTCTCACTACTGCGCCTGACTACTGGACATGACTGCATCATTCAGACAGTCTCACTACTGCGCCTGACTACTGGACATGACTGCATCATTCAGACAGTCTGTCTACTGCCCCTGACTACTGGACATGACTGCATCATTCAGACAGTCTCACTACTGCACCTGACTACTGGACATGACTGCATCATTCAGACAGTCTCACTACTGCGCCTGACTACTGGACATGACTGCATCATTCAGACACTCACTACTGCCCCTGACTACTGGACATGACTGCATCATTCAGACAGTCTCACTACTGCGCCTGACTACTGGACATGACTGCATCATTCAGACAGTCTCACTACTGCCCCTGACTACTGGACATGACTGCATCATTCAGACAGTCTCACTACTGCGCCTGACTACTGGACATGACTGCATCATTCAGACAGTCTCACTACTGCGCCTGACTACTGGACATGACTGCATCATTCAGACAGTCTGTCTACTGCCCCTGACTACTGGACATGACTGCATCATTCAGACAGTCTCACTACTGCACCTGACTACTGGACATGACTGCATCATTCAGACAGTCTGTCTACTGCGCACTTGCGTGTTGTTATAGGAGATATATTATATATATCTGCATTACCACCTGTCACCTCCTACCAGGAAGTACTAGCTCGGCTGCTTTAACTGACATTTATCAAGTGATTATCACTGAAAGGACACAAACATACAGTTACTGATTGCAATGATTTTTACAAATTAACAAAATAACGAACCATTTACTAAACAGTAGCCGTTTTGAGGAGATTATAATGGGTACTGTTGAGTAAAGGATTTGTTATCTTTGTAATAAATATGTAAAAAAAAATCACTGCAATCAGTAACTGTATATTTGTGTCTTTTTAGTGATTACCACCTGATAAATGTCAGTTTAAGCCGCTGAGCTAGTACTTCCTGGTAGGAGGTGACAGTTGGTAATGCAGAGCTACGTGGAATGTACTAAATGACAAGTAAAGATAAATATCTTATATTCTGCTGTTTTAAATAAAATAACATAGTTTGCCTTTGAAAGCTCTTTAACAATCGCCTATTTGTTACACAGTGACAATAAATTGGATTTATTTCATACTAATACTAGGGTATCGGTGGCAATTTCAGCATTTGTGCGAGTACTCGTACAAATGCGGCCGATGCCAGCACCGATACCCTGTGTCAGGGTCGGTGCTACAGAGAGGAAGCCCGGGGAGCTGCTCACAATGCTCCCCGGTCACCTCTCTCCCTCCTGCAGCGTCGGAGCGTTGCCGCGGGTTACCATGGCAACGATCCAACGCTGACTTCTGCCGGGGTTCGCAAGAGAACAGCGAGCACCCGGCAGAGGAGGGTAAGGCAGGCAAAGAGATGGCAAGATGGGGCGTCAAGAGCGGGTGGTGAAAGAGGGGGATCAAGAGGGAGAAAGAGGCAAAAGGGACTAAGGGAGAAAAAAAAATAGGCAAAAGGAAGAAGGATCAGGAGACAAAAGGAGGGGGGCCAAGAAGAGGCAAAAGGAGGGGGGATCAGGAGGGAGAGAGAGAGAGGCAAAAGGGTGGGACCAAGAGTCAAGGAGGGGGAGAAAGGGGGATCAAAAGGGAGAGAAAAAGCCAAGGCAAAAGGAGGAAGCTCAAGAGGGGGAGAATGAAGTAAAAGGTGGGCATCAAGAGGGGGGAAAGAGTCAAAAGGGGAGAATCAAGAGGTGGTGTGTGTGTGTGTGTGTGTGTGTGTGTGTGTGTGTGTGTGTGTGTGTGTGTGTATTTCAAGTTCTCAACAATACCAATTACCTATACTTTTTTTTTGCGGTCATTTGCCAGTTTTCCAAGTACCTAAAGTAATTATATATAAAATATGCTTTAGGTACTTGGAAAACTGACAAATGACCGCAGAAAAAATTATCGGTAATTGGTATCGGTGAGAACTTGAAAAAAGTATCGGTACTCGTACTCGGTCTTAAACAATTGGTATCGGTGCATCTGTAACTAATACAATGACATTTTTGCTTATTTATGTAACGTGCACTTTTTACCATGAGATTTTTGCGCACAGATCCTTACTAAATATGCAGTATCCCTTAAAAACAGTTTTTATATCTGTTGGTTGAATTACCAGGTGCGAGTGGTTTATGCCAGAGGCGGGTAATGCCCAGGCCCTGAAGGTCTAGTGACATGAACTGTTCTGCTCGTTCAGACATAGATTTATTTTACTGTTATTCTCTTTCACAAGTAAATTCTGACCCATCTCCAACTTTTGTTTTTCTCCAATTTTTCCTTCCTCACTTTATTTCTGTCTGTCTGTCTGTCCCTGTACATCTGTTTCTTGTCCGTGTCTGCCAGTGAGACTTTGGCTTGGGCCAGTGCTCAGATTCATTGCCAGTTTCATGCCAGTGAGAGCCGTGTCCAGCTTCCTGCCAGTGAGGAGCCCAGACAAGACGTGCAAGCAGAGAATGAGACGGTCTTCATCCCCAACCGGGGTGAGAGGACAGTGCGTCACATCTCTTCCTAACAATGGCTCCAGCATTGCCCTTGTGACTCTCCTGTTCCTCCTGTGTTCCTTGTCCTCTTCTGTTCCTCCTCCTCTGGACCGGCTCTCTCCTGTCCTCTTCTGTTCCTCCTCCTCTGGACCGGCTCTCTCCTGTCCTCTTCTGTTCCTCCTCCTCCGGACTGGCTCTCTCCTGTCCTCTTCTGTTCCTCCTCCTCTGGACCGGCTCTCTCCTGTCCTCTTCTGTTCCTCCTCCTCTGGACCGGCTCTCTCCTGTCCTCTTCTGTTCCTCCTCCTCTGGACCGGCTCTCTACTGTCCTCTTTTGTTCCTCCTCCTCTGGACCGGCTCTCTCCTGTCCTCTTCTGCTCCTTCTCCTCTGGACCGGATCTCTCGTGTCCTCTTCTGTTCCTCCTCCTCTGGACCGGCTCTCTCCTGTCCTCTTCTGTTCCTCCTCCTCTGGACCGGCTCTCTCCTGTCCTCTTCTGTTCCTCCTCCTCCGGACCGGCTCTCTCCTGTCCTCTTCTGTTCCTCCTCCTCCGGACGGCTCTCTCCTGTCCTCTTCTGTTCCTCCTCCTCCGGACGGCTCTCTCCTGTCCTCTTCTGTTCCTCCTCCTCCTCTGGACCGGCTCTCTCCTGTCCTCTTCTGTTCCTCCTCTGGACCGGCTCTCTCCTGTCCTCTTCTGTTCCTCCTCCTCTGGACCGGCTCTCTCCTGTCCTCTTCTGTTCCTCCTCTGGACCGGCTCTCTCCTGTCCTCTTCTGTTCCTCCTCCTCTGGACCGGCTCTCTCCTGTCCTCTTCTGTTCCTCCTCCTCTGGACCGGCTCTCTCCTGTCCTCTTCTGTTCCTCCTCCTCTGGACCGGCTCTCTCCTGTCCTCTTCTGTTCCTCCTCCTCTGGACCGGCTCTCTCCTGTCCTCTTCTGTTCCTCCTCCTCTGGACCGACTCTCTTCCGTCCTCTTCTGTTCCTCCTCTGGACCGGCTCTCTGCTGTCCTCTTCTGTTCCTCCTCTGGACCGGCTCTCTCCTGTCCTCTTCTGTTCCTCCTCCTCTGGACCGGCTCTCTCCTGTCCTCTTCTGTTCCTCCTCTGGACCGGCTCTCTCCTCTCCTCTTCTGTTCCTCCTCCTCTGGACCGGCTCTCTCCTGTCCTCTTCTGTTCCTCCTCCTCTGGACCGGCTCTCTCCTGTCCTCTTCTGTTCCTCCTCCTCTGGACCGGCTCTCTCCTGTCCTCTTCTGTTCCTCCTCTGGACCGGCTCTCTCCTGTCCTCTT
This sequence comes from Rhinophrynus dorsalis, assembly GCA_037306005.1. Lineage (NCBI taxonomy): Eukaryota > Metazoa > Chordata > Amphibia > Anura > Rhinophrynidae > Rhinophrynus > Rhinophrynus dorsalis. The sequence continues at coordinate 198,144 of JBBDGT010000075.1, forward strand.
CTGTTCCTCCTCCTCCGGACCGGCTCTCTCCTATCCTCTTCTGTTCCTCCTCCTCTGGACCGGCTCTCTCCTGTCCTCTTCTGTTCCTCCTCCTCTGGACCGGCTCTCTCCTGTCCTCTTCTGTTCCTCCTCTGGACCGGCTCTCTCCTGTCCTCTTCTGTTCCTCCTCCTCTGGACCGACTCTCTCCTGTCCTCTTCTGTTCCTCCTCTGGACCGGCTCTCTCCTGTCCTCTTCTGTTCCTCCTCTGGACCGGCTCTCTCCTGTCCTCTTCTGTTCCTCCTCCTCTGGACCGGCTCTCTCCTGTCCTCTACTGTTCCTCCTCCTCTGGACCGACTCTCTTCCGTCCTCTTCTGTTCCTCCTCCTCTGGACCGGCTCTCTCCTGTCCTCTACTGTTCCTCCTCCTCTGGACCGGCTCTCTCCTGTCCTCTTCTGCTCCTCCTCCTCTGGAACGGCTCTCTCCTGTCCTCTTCTGTTCCTCCTCCTCTGGAACGGCTCTCTCCTGTCCTCTTCTGTTCCTCCTCCTCTGGACCGGCTCTCTCCTGTCCTCTTCTGTTCCTCCTCCTCTGGACCGGCTCTCTCCTGTCCTCTTCTGTTCCTCCTCCTCTGGACCGGCTCTCTCCTGTCCTCTTCTGTTCCTCCTCCTCTGGACCGGCTCTCTCCTGTCCTCTTCTGTTCCTCCTCCTCTGGACCGGCTCTCTCCTGTTCCTCCTCTGGACCGGCTCTCTCCTGTTCTCTACTGTTCCTCCTCCTCTGGACCGGCTCTCTCCTGTCCTCTTCTGTTCCTCCTCCTCTGGTTCTGCTCTCTCCTGTCCTCTTCTGTTCCTCCTCCTCTGGACCGGCTCTCTCCTGTCCTCTTCTGTTCCTCCTCCTCTGGACCGGCTCTCTCCTGTCCTCTTCTGTTCCTCCTCCTCTGGAACGGCTCTCTCCTGTCCTCTTCTGCTCCTCTTCCTCTGGAACGGCTCTCTCCTGTCCTCTTCTGCTCCTCCTCCTCTGGACCGGCTCTCTCCTGTCCTCTTCTGTTCCTCCTCCTCTGGACCGGCTCTCTCCTGTCCTCTTCTGCTCCTCCTCCTCTGGACCGGCTCTCTTCCGTCCTCTTCTGTTCCATCTCTGGTTCTGCTCTCTTGTCTTTTTCTGTTCCTCCTCTGGGCCATTTCTCTGTTCTCTCCTGATCCTCCTCCTCCTCCTGTCCTGCTCATTATTGTCCTCCTTCTGCTCCTCTTGCAATGCTCTCTATTGTATCTCTTGTTCCTCCTCCTGTCCTACTCTCTAATGTACTCTCTTGTTTATCCCTCCTTCTCCTGTTCTGCTCTCTATCGACCTCTCTTGTTCCTCCTCTATTGTCCTTTTTTCTCCTCCTCCACATCCTGTCATGCTTTCTATTGTCCTCTCTTGTTTATCCCTCCTTCTCCTGTCCTGCTCTGTATTGACCTCATTACTCCTCCTTTTCCTGTCCTGCTCTCTATTGTCCTCTCGTTACCCCTCCTCCTTCTGTCCTGCTCTCTGTTGTCCTGTCTTATTCCTCCTCCTGCCCTGCTCACTGTTCTCTTGTATTCCTCCTCCTGCCCTGCTCCCTTGTTCCTCCTCCCACACTGCTCTCTGTTATGCTCTCTTGTTCCTTCTCCAGCCCTGCTCTCTGTTGTGCCCCTTGTTCCTCCTCCAGCCCTGCTCCCTTGTTCCTCCTCCTGTCCTGCTCTCTGTTTTGCCCCCTTGTTCCTCCTCCTGCCCTGCTCTCTGTTTTGCCCCCTTGTTCCTCCTCCAGTCCTGCTCTCTTTTGTGCTCCCTTGTTCCCCCTCCTGCCCTGCTCTCTGTTGTGCTCCGTTGTTCCTCCTCCTGTCCTGCTCTCTGTTGTGTTCCGTTGTTCCTCCTCCTGCCCTGCTCTCTGTTGTGCTCCCTTGTTCCTCCTCCTGCCCTGCTCTCTGTTGTGCTCCCTTGTTCCTCCTCCTGCCCTGCTCTCTGTTGTGCTCCCTTGTTCCTCCTCCTGCCCTGCTCTCTGTTGTGCTCCCTTGTTCCCCCTCCTGCCCTGCTCTCTGTTTTGCCCCCTTGTTCCTCCTCCAGTCCTTCTCTCTGTTGTGCTCCCTTGTTCCCCCTCCTGCCCTGCTCTCTGTTGTGCTCCCTTGTTCCTCCTCCTGCCCTGCTCTCTGTTGTGCTCCCTTGTTCCTCCTCCTGCCCTGCTCTCTGTTGTGTTCCGTTGTTCCTCCTCCTGTCCTGCTCTCTGTTGTGCTCCCTTGTTCCTCCTCCTGCCCTGCTCTCTGTTGTGCTCCCTTGTTCGTCCTCCTGCCCTGCTCTCTGTTGTGCTCCGTTGTTCCTCCTCCTGTCCTGCTCTCTGTTGTGCTCCCTTGTTCCCCCTCCTGCTCTGTTGTGCTCCCTTGTTCCTCCTCCTGCCCTGCTCTCTGTTGTGTTCCGTTGTTCCTCCTCCTGTCCTGCTCTCTGATGTGTTCCATTGTTCCTCCTCCTGTCCTGCTCTCTGTTGTGCTCCCTTGTTCCTCCTCCTGCCCTGCTCTCTGTTTTGCCCCCTTGTTCCCCCTCCTGTCCAGCTCTCTGTTGTGCTCCCTTGTTCCCCCTCCTGCCCTGCTGTCTGTTGTGCTCCCTTGTTCCTCCTCACACCCTGCTCTCTGTTGTGCCCCCTTGTTCCTCCTCCTGTCCTGCTCTCTGTTGTGTTCCGTTGTTCCCCCTCCTGCCCTGCTCTCTGTTTTGCCCCCTTGTTCCTCCTCCAGTCCTGCTCTCTGTTGTGCCCCCTTGTTCCCCCTCCTGCCCTGCTCTCTGTTGTGCCTCCTTGTTCCTCCTCCTGCCCTGCTCTCTGTTGTGCCTCCTTGTTCCTCCTCCTGTCCTGCTCTCTGTTGTGCTCCCTTGTTCCCCCTCCTGCCCTGCTCTCTGTTGTGCTCCCTTGTTCCTCCTCCTGCCCTGCTCTCTGTTGTGCTCCCTTGTTCCTCCTCCTGCCCTGCTCTCTGTTGTGTTCCGTTGTTCCTCCTCCTGTCCTGCTCTCTGTTGTGCCCCCTTGTTCCTCCTCCTGTCCTGCTCTCTGTTGTGCTCCCTTGTTCCTCCTCCTGCCCTGCTCTCTGTTGTGCTCCCTTGTTCGTCCTCCTGCCCTGCTCTCTGTTTTGCCCCCTTGTTCTTTCTCCTGCCCTGCTCTCTGTTGTGCTCCGTTGTTCCTCCTCCTGTCCTGCTCTCTGTTGTGCTCCCTTGTTCCCCCTCCTGCTCTGTTGTGCTCCCTTGTTCCTCCTCCTGCCCTGCTCTCTGTTGTGTTCCGTTGTTCCTCCTCCTGTCCTGCTCTCTGTTGTGCTCCCTTGTTCCTCCTCCTGCCCTGCTCTCTGTTGTGCCCCCTTGTTCTTTCTCCTGCCCTGCTCTCTGATGTGTTCCATTGTTCCTCCTCCTGTCCTGCTCTCTGTTTTGCCCCCTTGTTCCCCCTCCTGTCCAGCTCTCTGTTGTGCTCCCTTGTTCCCCCTCCTGCCCTGCTGTCTGTTGTGCTCCCTTGTTCCTCCTCACACCCTGCTCTCTGTTGTGCTCCCTTGTTCCTCCTCACGCCCTGCTCTCTGTTTCGCCCCCTTGTTCCTCCTCACACCCTGCTCTCTGTTGTGCTCTCATATTCTTCCTCCCGCCCTGCTCTCTGTTGTTGTCACGGTGTGCAGGTAAAAGGACAGACACAAAGATAAAATATAACCACCTTTATTTATAATGTACAGCAATAATGGTAGAGCCCCCACAGAACCCCAGACATACAAACAGGACCCAAGGTCCCTCCGGAGCTGCACACTGTACTGTGCACTACACTACTCCAGGTCTCAAGACTACAGGTCAGGCAAAGCAGTATTGTAAGGAGCGAGTAGGCAGCCAGAGTCACAGGTCAGACAAGCCGGGGACTACACGGAGCGAGATTAACCAGGCCACTGGTCAGGCAACCGGAGACTATGCTGAGTGAGTAGGAGGCAGGGCCACTGGTCAGGCAAGAAGAGAGGACTACAAGTAGCGAAAGTAACCAGGCCCACAGGGAAGGTAACCGGAGGCTGCACTGAGTGGGTAGTAGCTAGGGCCACTGGTCAGGCAAGCCGGGGTCATACACAGAGCAACTACTCAGACAGGCACGGATCACAGCGGAGCAAGAAGAAGCTATCAGGAATGCCACTTAAGGGCAATGACTCCCAGGCCCAGGGAGGTTTATAAAGGAGCAAGAGAAGGCTGGACCCAATTAGGCCACACAGAATAGGCCCATAAACAGGCGTCCTAACCAGTGCCTGTTTCATGATGAAGCAATGCAGAGGCGGCTGCAACTATGCTGGCTGACACACCACAGAGGAAGGAAACACAGGCTAACTAGGCCCCCAAGGTAGACTGTGATAGTTGTGCTCCCTTGTTCCTCCTCCTGCCCTGCTCTCTGTTGTCCACCCTTGTTCCTCCTCCTGTCCTGCTCTCTGTTGTGCTCTCTTGTTCCCCTTCCTGCCCTGCTCTCTGTTTTGCCCCCTTGTTCCTCCTCCTGCTCTGCTCTGTTGTGCTCTCTTGTTCCTCCTCCTGCCCTGCTATCACGGTGCCCATGCTTTTCTATTCTGAATGGCGACATTATTATTCACTGCCGTTCTCTGATTGGCTGGGTTTATTTGCTACCACTAGGGCTTGCCTTTATATACCCTGGGATGTCCTCCCTTAGGCGCCTTTTTGTGGTGTACGAGTTCCTGAGTCTGTTCTGTGTTTATGCTGATTCGTGTATGACCTGGCCTGCCTGACTACGATTTTGTTCCTATTGCTACGCTCCGTTGCTGACCGTATCTGGCTGAAGAACCTGCTCCGTTGCTGACTGTATCCTGGCTGAGAACCCGCTCCGTTGCTGACTGTATCCTGGCTGAGAACCCGCTCTGTTGCTGACCGTATCCTGGCTGTAGAACCCGCTCCGTTGCTGACCGTATCCTGGCTGTAGAACCCGCTCCGTTGCTGACCGTATCCTGGCTGAGAACCCGCTCCGTTGCTGACCGTATCCTGGCTGTAGAACCCGTTCCGTTGCTGAACATATCCTGGCTGTAGAACCCGTTCCGTTGCTGACCGTATCCTGGCTGCAGAACCCGTTCCGTTGCTGACCGTATCCTGGCTGCAGAACCCGTTCCGTTGCTGACCGTATCCTGGCTGTAGAACCCGTTCCGTTGCTGACCGTATCCTGGCTGTAGAACCTGCTCCGTTGCTGACCGTATCCTGGCTGTAGAACCCGTTCCGTTGCTGATCGTATCCTGGCTGTAGAACCCGCTTCGTTGCTGACCATGGTAGGCTGCCTTCTGCGCTGTGGCCGTTGCCCGCCGTGGATTCCCATCCACGGGATTACCGTGTCTAGTCTGAGCCTCTAGGTGACCCCGTGAGGTCACCGGTTTCCAGAGCATTGTAGCTATTTTCGGTGTGCTCTGTGGGGCGCTGTTTTCTGTCGACCTAAGGCTGAGCTTTGTGTTTAAGCTGCTCTACTTCCATCCGGTGGTGTGTACAATCGAAGTACCAGTACGGTGTTTAACACACTGACTGAGTTGCTCTGATCACTCTCTGTGTTTGCCTCCGTAGTAGCGCTGGGCTCACTCCGTATGGGAGTTGCAGATAATTTGGGCGTTGTCATTTAACCCTGTATGTAGCTGGGGCTTCCAGGTATAAGAGCACTACCGTTTCTGACTGCAGAGCCTCGGGCTCAAGAGCCAGCATTGCATTTCCAGCTTGCAGGTTGAGAGACACTGATTGCGTTCCTGTACTTACCTCTTCTCGATCCACCCCTAGCGTTCTAGGGTTTCTCAGTAGGGGCTGCCTAGGTCTCCGTTAACCCTTTTAGGGTTGGTCGGCATCTACACGGTTGCCTCCTGCCATTGGGCTAGGGCCTTGGTCAGTGTTGCCTCGCTCCAGTTGGGTCAGTACCCAGGCGTCTGGGTTGTGCCAGTCCTCTACTGTGGGCTCCATGCCACTGTAGTCCTGTTGCCATTCCAGGACTGTGTACTCATTTCCTTGCCGGTTCTGCCAGAGTTCTGAATTGTCAGCCAGTACCAGTTCTTTCCATTTGTCCGTACGGGTTCCAGTACCCAGGCGTCTGGGTCAGTCTGTCCTTTTCGTTTACCTCCTGTGTTGGCACCCTACCATCTGATTTGGGACTGTACGTTACCTCACCAGGTGTGCCAAATCCTGTTTGATGTATTGTCAGTATCCTACTGTCTAGTGCAGACCTTATTACTGTACTCCTGGTATATCTTCCTGTTCTGTTTGTAGGTCTAGAGCCTACACCCTTGTATGCACTTTATTCTAATAAAGTTATTTTAACCTTACCATTCTGTCTGCCTGTTCATCTAAAACCGTGACACCTGCTCTCTCTTGTGCTCCCTTGTTCCTCCTCCTGCCCTGCTCTCTGTTGTGCTCCTTTGTTCCTCCTCCTGTCCTGCTCTCTGTTGTGCTCCCTTGTTCTTCTTCCTGTCCTGCTCTCTGTTGTGCTCCCTTGTTCCTCCTCCTGCCCTGCTCTCTGTTGTGCTCTCTTGTTCCTCCTCACGGCCTGCTGTGTTGTGCCCCCTTGTTCCTCCTCACGCCCTGCTGTGTTGTGCCCCTTTGTTCTTCTTCCTGTCCTGCTCTCTGTTGTGCCCCCTTGTTCCTCCTCCCACCTTGCTGTGTTGTGCCCCCTTGTTCTTCTTCCTGTCCTGCTCTCTGTTGTGCCCCCTTGTTCCTCCTCCCGCCCTGATCTGTGTTGTGCCCCCTTGTTCCTCCTCCCGCCCTGATCTGTGTTGTGCTCCTTGTTCTTCTTCCTGTCCTGCTCTCTGTTGTGCCCCCTTGTTCCTCCTCCTGCCCTGCTCTCTGTTGTGCTCCCTTGTTCCTCCTCCCGCCTGATCTGTGTTGTGCCCCCTTGTTCCTCCTCCCGCCCTGATCTGTGTTGTGCTCCCTTGTTCTTCTTCCTGTCCTGCTCTCTGTTGTGTTCCGTTGTTCCTCCTCCTGTCCTGCTCTCTGTTGTACCTCCTTGTTCCTCCTCCCGCCCTGCTCTCTGTTGTGCCCCCTTGTTCCTCCTCCCGCCCTGCTCTCTGTTGTGCACTCGTCTTGCTCTCTATTGTGCTCTCTTTCTCCATCTCCTGTCCTTCTCTCTATTGTCCTTTCTTTTTTCTCCTCCTGTCCTACTGTCTTTCACCTTCTCCTTTTCCTTCTCTCTTCTTCTCGCCTGTTCTTCCTCCTCCCCTGTCCTGATCACTTGTCCTTTCCTGCTCATTCTCATGTCCATTTTCATCCTTTCTTTGTTGCCCTTTTAGTTCTCCCTCGCCTCCCCTGTCTTTTACCCTCACTCTCTTTCTCTTATTCTCTTTGTTTCTTTCAATTACAGGTGAACGTGGTCAGTGCATCCTCTCCACTCCCCAAAAATTTTGTTTTGTGACCTGTGTTTGGACCCCGGAGAGACAAAATCATGTAAGAGATGAGCATTCGTCTGTAATTTGGGTATATTTACTGTAAGTGTTTTGTCCTGGGTACTTAGTTTGATAGTAGCTACCCGTCCCTAGAAGAAGACCCTCATATTCTCCTCGTTTTTCTTTTAAAGCTCCGGTCACAGGAATATAAATGAGAGAACTAATACAAAATAAGACGAACAGACGTAATCTGCCTTGGCTGTTGAGCATGGATCCCATAGTATATTGGTGATGGGGAATGTGCACAGACATTTTGGGGGGCAGGGGCTCAAATGAAAAAAAGGGCACGTCTCATATTTATTTATTTTTGTGAAAAGGGCACGAGGGCACTTTGGACAATTCCCCCTTGGTGTCTGTGTGCACGTGACTGTTGGTGATATACAAGGCCACACAGTCAGGTCATGTGGAGTCCCTGCTTGATGAGGCCTGAGTGCCCTTGTGCAGGTGTGGGAGTGCCTGCCGACAGTCTTGGTTCCCTTGGCCATCCAGATTTTACCTAGTGTGTACATGGGTGATGGGAAGGGAAAGGCGAGTACTTATCAGATAGTGATAAATGGTATGTAAGTGTCCTGCCTCCTAGTGGAGGTACTTTCACCCCAATGTCCCCCCCCCCAGTGAACTTAATGATGTAATAAGTGTCCTGTCTCCTAGTGGAGGTACTTTCACCCCAGTGCCCCCCCCCCAGTGAACTTAATGATGTAATAAGTGTCCTGTCTCCTGGTGGAGGTACTTTCACCCCAGTGTCCCCCCCCCCCAGTGAACTTAATGATGTAATAAGTGTCCTGCCTCCTAGTGGAGGTACTTTCACCCCAATGTCCCCCCCAGTGACCTTAATGATGTAATAAGTGTCCTGTCTCCTAGTGGAGGTACTTTCACCCCAGTGTCCCCCCCCCCCAGTGAACTTAATGATGTAATAAGTGTCCTGTCTCCTAGTGGAGGTACTTTCACCCCAATGTCCCCCCCAGTGACCTTAATGATGTAATAAGTGTCCTGTCTCCTAGTGGAGGTACTTTCACCCCAATGCCCCCCCCAGTGACCTTAATGATGTAATAAGTGTCCTGTCTCCTAGTGGAGGTACTTTCACCCCAATGCCCCCCCCCAGTGAACTTAATGATGCAATAAGTGTCCTGTCTCCTAGTGGAGGTACTTTCACCCCAATGCCCCCCCCCAGTGACCTTAATGATGTAATAAGTGTCCTGTCTCCTAGTGGAGGTACTTTCACCCCAATGTCCCCCCCAGTGAACTTAATGATGTAATAAGTGTCCTGTCTCCTAGTGGAGGTACTTTCACCCCAATGCCCCCCCCCCAGTGAACTTAATGATGTAATAAGTGTCCTGTCTCCTAGCGGAGGTACTTTCACCCCAATGCCCCCCCCCCCAGTGAACTTAATGATGTAATAAGTGTCCTGTCTCCTAGTGGAGGTACTTTCACCCCAATGCCCCCCCCCCCAGTGAACTTAATGATGTAATAAGTGTCCTGTCTCCTAGCGGAGGTACTTTCACCCCAATGCCCCCCCCCAGTGAACCTAATGATGTAATAAGTGTCCTGTCTCCTAGTGGAGGCACTTTCACCCAATGTCCCCCCCAGTGACCTTAATGATGTAATAAGTGTCCTGTCTCCTAGTGGAGGTACTTTCACCCCAATGCCCCCCCCAGTGAACTTAATGATGTAATAAGTGTCCTGTCTCCTAGTGGAGGTACTTTCACCCCAATGTCCCCCCCAGTGAACTTAATGATGTAATAAGTGTCCTGTCTCCTAGTGGAGGTACTTTCACCCCAGTGTCCCCCCCACAGTGAACTTAATGATGTAATAAGTGTCCTGTCTCCTAGTGGAGGTACTTTCACCCCAATGCCCCCCCCAGTGAACTTAATGATGTAATAAGTGTCCTGTCTCCTAGTGGAGGTACTTTCACCCCAATGTCCCCCCCACCAGTGATCTTAATGATGTAATAAGTGTCCTGTCTCCTAGTGGAGGTACTTTCACCCCAATGTCCCCCCCCAGTGAACTTAATGATGTAATAAGTGTCCTGTCTCCTAGTGGAGGTACTTTCACCCCAGTGTCCCCCCCCCCCCAGTGAACTTAATGATGTAATAAGTGTCCTGTCTCCTAGTGGAGGTACTTTCACCCCAGTGTCCCCCCCAGTGATCTTAATGATGTAATAAGTGTCCTGTCTCCTAGTGGAGGTACTTTCACCCCAATGTCCCCCCAGTGAACTTAATGATGTAATAAGTGTCCTGTCTCCTAGTGGAGGTACTTTCACCCCAGTGTCCCCCCCCAGTGAACTTAATGATGTAATAAGTGTCCTGTCTCCTAGTGGAGGTACTTTCACCCCAATGCCCCCCCCCAGTGAACTTAATGATGTAATAAGTGTCCTGTCTCCTAGTGGAGGTACTTTCACCCCAATGTCCCCCCCCCCAGTGAACTTAATGATGTAATAAGTGTCCTGTCTCGTAGTGGAGGTACTTTCACCCCAATGTCCCCCCCCAGTGAACTTAATGATGTAATAAGTGTCCTGTCTCCTAGTGGAGGTACTTTCACCCCAATGTCCCCCCCCCCAGTGAACTTAATGATGTAATAAGTGTCCTGTCTCCTAGTGGAGGTACTTTCACCCCAATGTCCCCCCCCCCCCAGTGAACTTAATGATGTAATAAGTGTCCTGTCTCCTAGTGGAGGTACTTTCACCCCAGTGTCCCCCCCCAGTGAACTTAATGATGTAATAAGTGTCCTGTCTCCTAGTGGAGGTACTTTCACCCCAATGCCCCCCCCCCCAGTGAACTTAATGATGTAATAAGTGTCCTGTCTCCTAGTGGAGGTACTTTCACCCCAATGCCCCCCCCCCCAGTGACCTTAATGATGTAATAAGTGTCCTGTCTCCTAGTGGAGGTACTTTCACCCCAATGCCCCCCCCAGTGATCTTAATGATGTAATAAGTGTCCTGTCTCCTAATGGAGGTACTTTCACCCCAATGTCCCCCCCAGTGAAATTAATGATGTAATAAGTGTCCTGTCTCCTAGTGGAGGTACTTTCACCCCAATGCCCCCCCCCCAGTGACCTTAATGATGTAATAAGTGTCCTGTCTCCTAGTGGAGGTACTTTCACCCCAATGTCCCCCCCAGTGAACTTAATGATGTAATAAGTGTCCTGTCTCCTAGTGGAGGTACTTTCACCCCAGTGTCCCCCCCCAGTGAACTTAATGATGTAATAAGTGTCCTGTCTCCTAGTGAGGTACTTTCACCCCAATGTCCCCCCCAGTGAACTTAATGATGTAATAAGTGTCCTGTCTACTCTAGGTGGAGGTACTTTCACCCCAATGTCCCCCCCAGTGAACTTAATGATGTAATAAGTGTCCTGTCTACCCCCCCCAGTGAACTTAATGATGTAATAAGTGTCCCTGTCTCGTAGTGGAGGTACTTTCACCCCAGTGTCCCCCCCCCCAGTGAACTTAATGATGTAATAAGTGTCCTGTTCTCCTAGTGGAGGTACTTTCACCCCAATGCCCCCCCCCCCAGTGATCTTAATGATGTAATAAGTGTCCTGTCTCCTAGTGGAGGTACTTTCACCCCAGTGCCCCCCCCCCAGTGAACTTAATGATGTAATAAGTGTCTGTCTCCTAGTGGAGGTACTTTCACCCCAGTGTCCCCCCCCAGTGAACTTAATGATGTAATAAGTGTCCTGTCTCCTAGTGGAGGTACTTTCACCCCAATGTCCCCCCCAGTGACCTTAATGATGTAATAAGTGTCCTGTCTCCTAGTGGAGGTACTTTCACCCCAATTGCCCCCCCCCAGTGACCTTAATGATGTAATAAGTGTCCTGTCTCCTAGTGGAGGTACTTTCACCCCAATGCCCCCCCCCAGTGATCTTAATGATGTAATAAGTGTCCTGTCTCCTAGTGGAGGTACTTTCACCCCAGTGTCCCCCCCCCCCAGTGAACTTAATGATGTAATAAGTGTCCTGTCTCCTAGTGGAGGTACTTTCACCCCAGTGTCCCCCCCCCAGTGAACTTAATGATGTCAATAAGTGTCCTGTCTCCTGGTGGAGGTACTTTCACCCCAATGCCCCCCCCAGTGAACTTAATGATGTAATAAGTGTCCTGTCTCCTAGTGGAGGTACTTTCACCCCAATGCCCCCCCCCAGTGACCTTAATGATGTAATAAAGTGTCCTGTCTCCTAGTGGAGGTACTTTTCACCCCAATGCCCCCCCCCCAGTGAACTTAATGATGTAATAAGTGTCCTGTCTCCTAGTGGAGGTACTTTCACCCCAGTGTCCCCCCCCCAGTGAACTTAATGATGTAATAAGTGTCCTGTCTCCTAGTGGAGGTACTTTCACCCCAGTGTCCCCCCCCCCAGTGAACTTAATGATGTAATAAGTGTCCTGTCTCCTAGTGGAGGTACTTTCACCCCAGTGTCCCCCCCAGTGATCTTAATGATGTAATAAGTGTCCTGTCTCCTAGTGGAGGTACTTTCACCCCAATGTCCCCCCCAGTGAACTTAATGATGTAATAAGTGTCCTGTCTCCTAGTGGAGGTACTTTCACCCCAGTGTCCCCCCCCAGTGAACTTAATGATGTAATAAGTGTCCTGTCTCCTATTGGAGGTACTTTCACCCCAATGCCCCCCCCCAGTGAACTTAATGATGTAATAAGTGTCCTGTCTCCTAGTGGAGGTACTTTCACCCCAATGTCCCCCCCCCAGTGAACTTAATGATGTTAATAAGTGTCCTTGTCTCGTAGTGGAGGTACTTTCACCCCAATGTCCCCCCCCCAGTGAACTTAATGATGTAATAAGTGTCCA
>JBBDGT010000246.1:0-70000 GCA_037306005.1 Rhinophrynus dorsalis
GGGTTGAGAGAGATTATTATTATTAGTTGGTTGTTTTGTTTGTGATATAAGGAGAGTGTGGTGGAAGGTAAGAAATTGGGGAAAGAGGGTGTTGTGTTGTGGTGAGGGGGTAGAAATTGGGGGAAAAGGGTTGTTGTGTGGTGGAGTGTAAGAAATTGGGGAGAGAGGGTGGTTGTTGTGTGGAGGGTAAGAAATTGGGAAAAGAGGTGTGTTGTGGTGTGAAGGTTAAAAATTGGGAAAGAGGGTGTGTTGTGGTGGGAATGTAAGAAGTTGGGAAAGAGGGTGGTTTGTGTGTGGGAGGTGTAAGAAATTGGGAAAGAGTGTTTGTGTGGTGTGAAGGTAAGAAATTGGGAAAGAGGGTGTGTTGTGGTTGTGAAGTAAAAAATTGGGAAAGAGGGTGTGTGTGGTTGGAATGTAGAAATTGGGAAAGAGTGTGTTGTGTGGGAAGTAAGGAAATTTGGGGAAAGAGTGGTGTTGTGGTGGAATGTAGGAAATTGGAAAGAGGGTGTGTGGTGGGAATGTAGGGAATTGGGGAAAGAGGGGGGTGTTGTGGTGGAGGGTAGGAATTGGGAAAGAGGGTGTGTGTGGTGGGGAATGTAAGAAATTGGGAAAGGGGTGTGTGTTTGGAAAGAGGGGAAGGAAAGGGAGGGGAGAGTGTGTTTGGGGTAGGGGGTTGTGGATGGTTGTTGTTAGGGGAGAATTGATTGTTGGTTGTTATGGTTAAAGGGGTGGGAATTTTGGGTAATTATAATGGGTTGTGATTGAGGTGTATAAAAGGTGATATATTTGGTTTGTTGTTAAATAAGTGGTGTAGTGGTGTTTATTGATGGAGTAGGTTATTATTTATTTGTGTTGGGTGGGTTTAGATGTTTAGTTTACACAGAATGTCAGTCACCTGATCACACCCCCCCACCCCGGATCTTCCCCGGAGACTCCGGTTCCCTGACGTAATTATGGGATCTCTGAGGGCAGAGTGTGATTCACCGGGTAAGGGAGAGTTGTGGTGACTCCCTCATTTCTATTAGTCCAACTCTCCCACATCTTAGAAGCCCCACCCCATTGTGAAGCACTCACTGTGTGTGTCTGTTACTCGGGGGTGGGCCCTGGTCCCGAAAAACTGTCCCGCCCCCGCGGTACCAGCTCCATCAGATGGATGGCTCTGTGGAGATCAGGAGTGGTGCTTTTTAATGTGTAGGAGACCTCAGGATGGTGAGAAAGTCCATTAGACAGTCCTGGTGGTGGTGAGACAGTCCATTAGACTGTTCTGGTGGAGACGGTGAGACAGTCCATTAGACAGTCCTAGTGGTGATGGTGAGACAGTCCATTAGATAGTCCAGGAGGTGACGGTGAGACAGTCCATTAGGCAGTCCTAGTGGTGATGGTGAGACAGTCCATTAGACAGTCCTGGTGGTGACGGTACAGTCCATTAGACAGTCCTGGTGGTGATGGTGAGACAGTCCATTAGACAGTCCTGGTGGTGACAGTGAGGCAGTCCATTAGGCAGTCCTGGGGGTGATGGTGAGACAGTCCATTAGACAGTCCTGGTGCTGATGGTGAGACAGTCCATTAGACAGTCCTGGTGGTGACGGTACAGTCCATTAGACAGTCCTGGTGCTGATGGTGAGACAGTCCATTAGACAGTCCTGGTGGTGGTAGTGAGGCAGTCCATTAGACAGTCCTGGTGGTGATGAGACAGTCCATTAGACAGTACTGGTGGTGGTGAGACAGTCCATTAGACTGTTCTGGTGGTGACAGTGAGACAGTCCATTAGACAGTCTTGGTGGTGATGACAGTGAGACAGTCCATTAGACAGTCCTGGTGGTTACAGTGAGACAGTCCATTAGACAGCTCTGGTGGTTACAGTGAGACAGTCCATTAGACAATCCTGGTGGTGATGATAGTGAGACAGTCCATTAGACAGTCCTGGTGGTGATGGTGAGACAGTCCATTAGACAGTCCTGGTGGTGATAGTGAGACAGTCCATTAGACAGTCCTGGTGGTGACGGTGAGACAGTCCATTAGACAGTCCTGGTGGTGAAGAGACAGTCCATTAGACAGTCCTAGTGGTGATGGTGAGACAGTCCATTAGACAGTCCTGGTGGTGACAGTGAGGCAGTCCATTAGACAGTCCTGGTGGTTACAGTGAGACAGTCCATTAGACAGTCCTGGTGGTGACCGTACAGTCCATTAGACAGTCCTGGTGGTGATGGTGAGACAGTCCATTAGACAGTCCTGGTGGTTACAGTGAGACAGTCCATTAGACAGTCCTGGTGGTGATGGTGAGACAGTCCATTAGACAGTCCTGGTGGTGATGATAGTGAGACAGTCCATTAGACAGTCCTGGTGGTGATGGTGAGACAGTCCATTAGACAGTCCTGGTGGTAACAGTGAGGCAGTCCATTTGACAGTCCTGGTGGTTACAGTGAGACAGTCCATTAGACAGTCCTGGTGGTGACGGTACAGTCCATTAGACAGTCCTGGTGGTGATAGTGAGACAGTCCATTAGACAGTCCTGGTGGTGATAGTGAGACAGTCCATTAGACAGTCCTGGTGGTGACAGTGAGGCAGTCCATTAGACAGTCCTGTTGGTGAAAGTGAGACAGTCCATTAGACAGTCCTGTTGGTGAAAGTTAGACAGTCCATTAGACAGCCCTGGTGGTGACAGTGAGATAGTCCATTAGACAGTCCTGGTGGTGATGGTGAGACACTTCATTAGACAGTCCTGATGGTGATGGTGAGACAGTCCATTAGACTGTTCTGGTGGAGATGGTGAGACAGTCCATTAGACAGTCCTAGTGGTGATGGTGAGACAGTCCATTAGGCAGTCCTGGTGGTGATGGTGAGACAGTCCATTAGACAGTCCTGGTGGTGACAGTGAGGCAGTCCATTAGGCAGTCCTGGGGGTGATGGTGAGACAGTCCATTAGCCAGTCCTGGTGCTGATGGTGAGACAGTCCATTAGACAGTCCTGGTGGTGATGAGACAGTCCATTAGACAGTACTGGTGGTGATGGTGAGACAGTCCATTAGACTGTTCTGGTGGTGACAGTGAGACAGTCCATTAGACAGTCTTGGTGGTGATGACAGTGAGACAGTCCATTAGACAGTCCTGGTGGTTACAGTGAGACAGTCCATTAGACAGTTCTGGTGGTGACAGTGAGGCAGTCCATTAGACAATCCTGGTGGTGATGATAGTGAGACAGTCCATTAGACAGTCCTGGTGGTGATGGTGAGACAGTCCATTAGACAGTCCTGGTGGTGATAGTGAGACAGTCCATTAGACAGTCCTGGTGGTGACGGTGAGACAGTCCATTAGACAGTCCTGGTGGTGATAGTGAGACAGTCCATTAGACAGTCCTAGTGGTGATGGTGAGACAGTCCATTAGACAGTCCTGGTGGTGACAGTGAGGCAGTCCATTAGACAGTCCTGGTGGTTACAGTGAGACAGTCCATTAGACAGTCCTGGTGGTGACCGTACAGTCCATTAGACAGTCCTGGTGGTGATGGTGAGACAGTCCATTAGACAGTCCTGGTGGTTACAGTGAGACAGTCCATTAGACAGTCCTGGTGGTGATGGTGAGACAGTCCATTAGACAGTCCTGGTGGTGATGATAGTGAGACAGTCCATTAGACAGTCCTGGTGGTGATGGTGAGACAGTCCATTAGACAGCCCTGGTGGTGACAGTGAGGCAGTCCATTTGACAGTCCTGGTGGTTACAGTGAGACAGTCCATTAGACAGTCCTGGTGGTGACGGTACAGTCCATTAGACAGTCCTGGTGCTGATGGTGAGACAGTCCATTAGACAGTCCTGGTGGTGACAGTGAGGCAGTCCATTAGATAGTCCTGGTGGTTACAGTGAGACAGTCCATTAGACAGTCCTGGTGGTGATAGTGAGACAGTCCATTAGACAGTCCTGGTGGTGATAGTGAGACAGTCCATTAGACAGTCCTGGTGGTGACAGTGAGGCAGTCCATTAGACAGTCCTGTTGGTGAAAGTGAGACAGTCCATTAGACAGTCCTGTTGGTGAAAGTTAGACAGTCCATTAGACAGCCCTGGTGGTGACAGTGAGATAGTCCATTAGACAGTCCTGGTGGTGATGGTGAGACACTTCATTAGACAGCCCTGGTGGTGACAGTGAGACAGTCCATTAGACAGTCCTGGTGGTGATGGTGAGACACTTCATTAGACAGTCCTGTTGGTGATGGTGAGACAGTCCATTAGACAGTCCTGGTGGTGGTAGTGAGACACTCCATTAGACAGCTCTGGTGGTGATGGCGAGACAGTCCATTAGACAGTCCTGTTGGTGATGGTGAGACACTCCATTAGACAGACCTGTTGGTGACAGTGAGACAGTCCATTAGCCAGTCCTGGTGGTGATGGTGAGACAGTCCATTAGACAGTCCTGTTGGTGATGGTGAGACAGTCCATTAGACAGTCCTGGTGATGGTGAGACAGTCCATTAGACAGTCCTATTCGTGATGGTGAGACAGTCCATTAGACAGTCCTGTTGGTGATGATGAGACAGTCCATTAGACAGTCCTGATGATGGTGAGACAGTCCATTAGACAGTCCTGTTCGTGATGGTGAGACAGTCCATTAGACAGTCCTGGTGGTGACGGTGAGACAGTCCATTAGACAGTCCTGGTGATGGTGAGACAGTCCATTAGACAGTCCTGTTGGTGATGGTGAGACACTCCATTAGACAGTCCTGGTGGTGACAGTGAGACAGTCCATTAGACAGTCCTGGTGGTGGTAGTGAGATAGTCCATTAGACAGTCCTGGTGGTGATGGTGAGACACTCCATTAGACAGTCCTGTTGGTGATGGCGAGACAGTCCATTAAACAGTTCTGGTGGTGACAGTGAGGCAGTCCATTAGACAGTCCTGTTGGTGATGGTGAGACAGTCCATTAGACAGTCCTGGTGGTGGTAGTGAGACAGTCCATTAGACAGACCTGGTGATGGTGAGACACTCCATTAGACAGTCCTGGTGATGGTGAGACTCCATTAGACAGTCCTGGTGGTGGTAGTGAGACAGTCCATTAGACAGTCCTGGTGATGGTGAGACAGTCCATTAGACAGTCCTGGTGGTGATGGTGAGACTCCATTAGACAGTCCTGGTGGTGGTAGTGAGACAGTCTATTAGACAGTCCTGGTGATGGTGAGACACTCCATTAGACAGTCCTGGTGGTGGTAGTGAGACACCCCATTAGACAGTCCTGGTGGTGACAGTGAGACAGTCCATTAGACAGTCCTGGTGGTGGTAGTGAGACAGTCCATTAGACAGTCCTGGTGATGGTGAGACAGTCCATTAGACAGTCCTGTTCATGATGGTGAGACACTCCATTAGACAGTCTTGGTGTGGATGACAGTGATACAGTCCATTAGACAGCCCTGGTGGTTACAGTGAGACAGTCCATTAGACAGTCCTGGTGGTGATGATAGTGAGACAGTCCATTAGACAGTCCTGGTGGTGATGGTGAGACTCCATTAGACAGTCCTGGTGGTGGTAGTGAGACAGTCCATTAGACAGTGCTGGTGGTGATGACAGTGAGACAGTCCATTAGACAGTCCTGTTGGTGATGGTGAGACAGTCCATTAGACAGTCCTAGTGATGGTGAGACAGTCCATTAGACAGTCCTATTCGTGATGGTGAGACAGTCCATTAGGCAGTCCTGTTGGTGATGGTGAGACAGTCCATTAGACAGTCCTGGTGGTGGTAGTGAGACAGTCCATTAGACAGTCCTGTTCGTGATGGTGAGACAGTCCATTAGACAGTCCTGGTGGTGACGGTGAGACAGTCCATTAGACAGTCCTGGTGATGGTGAGACAGTCCATTAGACAGTCCTGGTGGTGACGGTGAGACAGTCCATTAGACAGTCCTGGTGGTGGTAGTGAGACAGTCCATTAGAAAGTCCTGGTGGTGGTAGTGAGGCAGTCCATTAGACAGTCCTGGTGGTGATGGTGAGACAGTCCATTAGACAGACCTGGTGGTGGTAGTGAGGCAGTCCATTAGACAGTCCTGGTGGTGGCAGTGAGGCAGTCCATTAGACAGTCCTGGTGGTGATAGTGAGACAGTCCATTAGACAGTCCTGGTGTTGATGACAGTGAGACAGTCCATTAGACAGTCTTGGTGGTGGTATTGAGGCAGTCCATTAGACAGTCCTGGTGGTGATGACAGTGAGACAGTCCATTAGACAGTCCTGGTGGTGATGACAGTGAGACAGTCCATTAGACAGTCCTGGTGGTGGTAGTGAGGCAGTCCATTAGACAGTCCTGGTGGTGATGGTGAGACAGTCCATTAGACAGTCCTGGTGGTGATGACAGTGAGACAGTCCATTAGACAGTCCTGGTGGTGGTAGTGAGGCAGTCCATTAGACAGTCCTGGTGGTGATGACAGTGAGACAGTCCATTAGACAGTCCTGGTGGTGACGGTGAGACAGTCATTAGACAGTGCTGGTGGTGGTAGTGAGGCAGTCCATTAGACAGTCCTGGTGGTGACGGTGAGACAGTCCATTAGACAGTCCTGGTGGTGGTAGTGAGGCAGTCCATTAGACAGTCCTGGTGGTGATGACAGTGAGACAGTCCATTAGACAGTCCTGGTGGTGACGGTGAGACAGTCATTAGACAGTCCTGGTGGTGGTAGTGAGACAGCCCATTAGACAGCCCTGGTGGTGACAGTGAGACAGTCATTAGACAGTCTTGGTGGTGGTAGTGAGGCAGTCCATTAGACAGTCCTGGTAGTGATGACAGTGAGACAGTCCATTAGACAGTCCTGGTGGTGACGGTGAGACAGTCATTAGACAGTCCTGGTGGTGGTAGTGAGACAGTCCATTAGACAGCCCTGGTGATGACAGTGAGACAGTCCATTAGACAGTGCTGGTGGTGGTAGTGAGACAGTCCATTAGACAGTCCTGGTGGTGGTAGTGAGACAGTCCATTAGACAGTCCTGGTGGTGATGGTGAGGCAGTCCATTAGACAGTGCTGGTGGTGATGATAGTGAGACAGTCCATTAGACAGTCCTGGTGGTGATGGTGAGACAGTCCATTAGACAGTCCTGGTGGTGGTAGTGAGGCAGTCCATTAGACAGTCCTGGTGGTGGTAGTGAGACAGTCCATTAGACAGTCCTGGTGGTGGTAGTGAGACAGTCCATTAGACAGTCCTGGTGGTGATGGTGAGACAGTCCATTAGACAGTGCTGGTGGTGGTAGTGAGACAGTCCATTAGACAGTCCTGGTGGTGGTGGTGAGGCAGTCCATTAGACAGTCCTGTTGGTGATGGTGAGGCAGTCCATTAGACAGTGCTGGTGGTGGTAGTGAGACAGTCCATTAGACAGTCCTGGTGGTGGTAGTGAGACAGTCCATTAGACAGCCCTGGTGGTGATGGTGAGACAGTCCATTAGACAGTCCTGGTGGTGGTAGTGAGACAGTCCATTAGACAGTGCTGGTGGTGAGTGAGACAGTCCATTAAACAGTCTTGGTGATGGTAGTGAGACAGTCCATTAGACAGTACTGGTGGTGATGGTGAGACACTCCATTAGACAGTGCTGGTGGTGAGTGAGACACTCCATTAGACAGTTCTGGTGGTGGTAGTGAGACAGTCCATTAGACAGTCCTGGTGGTGGTAGTGAGACAGTCCATTAGACAGTCCTGGTGGTGATGGTGAGACAGTCCATTAGACAGTCCTGGTGGTGGTAGTGAGACAGTCCATTAGAAAGTCCTAGTGGTGATGGTGAGACAGTCCATTAGACAGTCCTGGTGGTGAGTGAGACAGTCCATTAGACAGTCCTGGTGGTGGTAGTGAGACAGTCCATTAGACAGTGCTGGTGATGGGCTGGTCCTGATGCGAGGCCGTTGCTAGGTCAGGATCAGGTTCCTGTCTCCATCCTCCCCCCCCCCCGTGTCTCCTCCTCTTCCTCCTCCTCTAGACTTCCCCATCTTCCCTGAATCTCACCCATCCTCCCATTCCTGCAGCACCTTCCCTGTGCTCCTTCCTGCCCCTCTTCCCTTCCCCTTCAGCCCCTGCCTGCTCTGCCCTGTGTTTTCCCATCTGTCTGTCCCTGCCTGTACCCCTGTGTGTCTGTCTGTCTGTCTGTGTGTACTGACTGCTGCTGCTCTCTCATCCCCTGCCTGACTGCTGCATCTCATTGTGTCTGTGCAGCGGGTGTGTGACAGCAGAGAGACAGAGACTGTGTGTGTGTGTGTGTAGATCTGTGTGTGTGTGTGTGTGTGTAGATCTGTGTGTGTGTGTGTGTGTGTGTGTAGATCTGTGTGTGGGTGTGTGTGTGTGCATGTAGATCTGTGTGTGTAGGTGTGTATGTTTGTGTGTAAATCCGTATGTGTAGGTGTGTGTGTGTAGGTGTGTGTTTGTGTGTGTAGATCTGTTTGTAGGTGTGTGTTTGTAGATCTGTGTGTGTATTTGTGTGTGAGTATGTGTGTGTGTAGATCTGTTTGTGTGTGTAGATCTGTGTGTGTACGTGTGTGTTTGTGTGTAGGTGTGTGTTTGTAGATCTGTGTGTAGATTGGTGTGTTTGTGTGTGTGTGTGTGTGTGTGTAGATCTGTGTGTAGATTGGTGGGTGTGTGTGTGTTTGTGTGTGTGTGTGTGTGTAGATCTGTGTGTGTGTAGATCTGTGTGTAGATCGGTGTGTGTTTGTGTGTAGATCTGTGTGTGTATATTTGTGTATTTGTTCTCTCTACCTCCTCCATCTGTATATTCGTGTCTCTCATTGTGTATCACCAGACTGCACAATCTCCATCCTAACACCTCATTACACAGAGATACACATCGCCAGTCTCTCTTACACACACACACACAGTCACACTCTCCTCTTGTCTTCCCCCTCCCCTTTCCCCATCTCAGCCCCCCTGCCATAGATTGGGGTGCTATGGACCATTGCCCAGGGCCTGGATTTGGGGGAGCCTCCTACCCTGGTCGGGAAGATGATTCCTTTATCTTACTGGATCTCTGACGGATTTTGCCGCCTCCTCTTTTGCCCCTGGACAGGGCAGTTTTGCTCCACCCCCTTGGACATGTCCCCCCCTGCCTCAGGGGCCAGTGAGAGCAGCACGGGGTCAGTACCACAGGAGGACCCAGCAAGGGAACTGGTGAGGAGACTGGGGTGGCGGGGAAGGGTTAATACCGCAGGAGGTTTATGGGCTGGGTGCATGGTGGGTACGAGCTTGGGGTCATTGTGTTGTGGTGTATATGATTATCTGACACACACACACAGCTATCCAGCACACACAACTATCTGTCACACTGACACACCTATCTGTCACAGTGTACCAAACACAGACACTCAGCTATCTGTCACACTATAACACACACAACTATCTGTCACACTATAACACACAGACACACACAACTATCTTTCACACTATAACACACAGACACACACAACTATTTGTCACACTATAACACACAAAGACACACACACAGCTATCTGTCATACTATAACACACAAAGACACACACAGTATCTGTCACACTATAACACACAAACACACACACACACACACAGCTGTCACACTAGAACGCACAAAGACACACATACAGCTATCTGTCACACTATAACACACAAAGACACATGCACAGCTTTCTTTCACACTATAACACACAAAGACACACACACACACACACACACACACACACACACACACAGCTATCTGTCACATTATAACACACACAGATACATACACAGCTGTCACACTATAACACACACAGATACATACACAGCTGTCACACTATAACACACACAGAAAGCTATCTGTCACACTATAACACACACAGACACACACTGCTATCTGTCACACTATAACACACAAAGACACACACAGCTATCTGTCACACTATAACACACAAAGACACACACAGCTATCTGTCACACTATAACACACAGACGCACACACAGCTATCTGTCATACTATAACACACAGACAGCTGTCACACTATAACACACACACAGACACACACACAGCTATCTGTCACACTATAACACACACAGACACACACACATCTATCTGTCACACTATAACACACATAGAGACACACACAGCTATCTGTCACACTATAACACACACAGACACACAGCTATCTGTCACACTGTAATACACATACACACAGCTATCTATCACACTGTAATACACATACACACACAGCTATCTGTCACACTGTAATACACATACACACAGCTATCTATCACACTGTAATACACATACACACAGCTATCTATCACACTGTAATACACATACACACAGCTATCTATCACACTGTAATACACATACACACAGCTATCTATCACACTGTAATACACATACACACAGCTATCTGTCACACTGTAATACACATACACACAGCTATCTATCACACTGTAATACACATACACACACAGCTATCTATCACACTGTAATACACATACACACAGCTATCTATCACACTGTAATACACATACACACAGCTATCTATCACACTGTAATACACACAGCTATCTATCACACTGTAATACACATACACACAGCTATCTATCACACTGTAATACACACAGCTATCTGTCACACTGTAATACACACACACACAGCTATCTATCACACTGTAATACACATACACACATCTATCTGTCACACTGTAATACACATACACACACAGCTATCTATCACACTGTAATACACATACACACAGCTATCTGTCACACTGTAATACACATACACACACAGCTATCTATCACACTGTAATACACATACACACAGCTATCTGTCACACTGTAATACACATACACACACAGCTATCTATCACACTGTAATACACATACACACAGCTATCTATCACACTGTAATACACATACACACAGCTATCTATCACACTGTAATACACATACACACACAGCTATCTATCACACTGTAATACACATACACACAGCTATCTGTCACACTGTAATACACATACACACACAGCTATCTATCACACTGTAATACACATACACACAGCTATCTGTCACACTGTAATACACATACACACAGCTATCTATCACACTGTAATACACATACACACAGCTATCTATCACACTGTAATACACATACACACATCTATCTATCACACTGTAATACACATACACACAGCTATCTATCACACTGTAATACACACACACACACATCTATCACACTGTAATACACATACACACACAGCTATCTATCACACTGTAATACACACAGCTATCTGTCACACTGTAATACACATACACACATCTATCTATCACACTGTAATACACATACACACAGCTATCTATCACACTGTAATACACACACACACACATCTATCACACTGTAATACACATACACACACAGCTATCTATCACACTGTAATACACATACACACAGCTATCTGTCACACTGTAATACACATACACACAGCTATCTATCACACTGTAATACACATACACACAGCTATCTGTCACACTGTAATACACATACACACACATCTATCTGTCACACTGTAATACACATACACACACAGCTATCTGTCACACTGTAATACACATACACACAGCTATCTGTCACACTGTAATACACACACAGCTATCTATCACACTGTAATACACATACACACAGCTATCTATCACACTGTAATACACACAGCTATCTATCACACTGTAATACACATACACACACATCTATCTGTCACACTGTAATACACATACACACAGCTATCTATCACACTGTAATACACATACACACACATCTATCTGTCACACTGTAATACACATACACACACATCTATCTGTCACACTGTAATACACATACACACATCTATCTATCACACTGTAATACACATACACACAGCTATCTATCACACTGTAATACACATACACACAGCTATCTATCACACTGTAATACACATACACACAGCTTTCTATCACACTGTAATACACATACACACAGCTATCTATCACACTGTAATACACATACACACAGCTATCTATCACACTGTAATACACATACACACAGCTATCTATCACACTGTAATACACATACACACACAGCTATCTATCACACTGTAATACACATACACACACAGCTATCTATCACACTGTAATACACACAGCTATCTATCACACTGTAATACACATACACACAGCTATCTATCACACTGTAATACACATACACACAGCTATCTATCACACTGTAATACACATACACACAGCTATCTATCACACTGTAATACACACACACACACATCTATCACACTGTAATACACATACACACAGCTATCTATCACACTGTAATACACATACACACACAGCTATCTATCACACTGTAATACACATACACACAGCTATCTATCACACTGTAATACACACACACACACATCTATCACACTGTAATACACATACACACACATCTATCACACTGTAATACACACACACACACATCTATCACACTGTAATACACATACACACAGCTATCTGTCACACTGTAATACACATACACACAGCTATCTATCACACTGTAATACACATACACACAGCTATCTATCACACTGTAATACACATACACACAGCTATCTGTCACACTGTAATACACACACAGCTATCTGTCACACTGTAATACACATACACACAGCTATCTATCACACTGTAATACACATACACACAGCTATCTATCACACTGTAATACACATACACACAGCTATCTGTCACACTGTAATACACATACACACAGCTATCTATCACACTGTAATACACATACACACATCTATCTATCACACTGTAATACACATACACACAGCTATCTGTCACACTGTAATACACATACACACAGCTATCTATCACACTGTAATACACACACACACAGCTATCTGTCACACTGTAATACACATACACACAGCTATCTATCACACTGTAATACACATACACACAGCTATCTATCACACTGTAATACACATACACACAGCTATCTATCACACTGTAATACACATACACACAGCTATCTATCACACTGTAATACACATACACACAGCTATCTATCACACTGTAATACACATACACACAGCTATCTATCACACTGTAATACACATACACACAGCTATCTGTCACACTGTAATACACATACACACATCTATCTGTCACACTGTAATACACATACACACAGCTATCTATCACACTGTAATACACATACACACAGCTATCTATCACACTGTAATACACATACACACAGCTATCTATCACACTGTAATACACACATCTATCTATCACACTGTAATACACATACACACAGCTATCTATCACACTGTAATACACATACACACAGCTATCTATCACACTGTAATACACATACACACAGCTATCTGTCACACTGTAATACACATACACACAGCTATCTGTCACACTGTAATACACACAGCTATCTATCACACTGTAATACACACACACATCTATCTGTCACACTGTAATACACATACACACAGCTATCTGTCACACTGTAATACACATACACACAGCTATCTATCACACTGTAATACACATACACACACAGCTATCTATCACACTGTAATACACATACACACAGCTATCTATCACACTGTAATACACATACACACACAGCTATCTATCACACTGTAATACACATACACACACAGCTATCTGTCACACTGTAATACACATACACACAGCTATCTGTCACACTGTAATACACATACACACAGCTATCTGTCACACTGTAATACACACAGCTATCTATCACACTGTAATACACATACACACAGCTATCTGTCACACTGTAATACACATACACACAGCTATCTGTCACACTGTAATACACACAGCTATCTATCACACTGTAATACACATACACACACAGCTATCTATCACACTGTAATACACATACACACAGCTATCTATCACACTGTAATACACACAGCTATCTATCACACTGTAATACACATACACACACAGCTATCTATCACACTGTAATACACATACACACAGCTATCTATCACACTGTAATACACATACACACACATCTATCTGTCACACTGTAATACACATACACACACAGCTATCTATCACACTGTAATACACATACACACAGCTATCTATCACACTGTAATACACATACACACAGCTATCTGTCACACTGTAATACACATACACACACAGCTATCTATCACACTGTAATACACATACACACAGCTATCTATCACACTGTAATACACATACACACAGCTATCTATCACACTGTAATACACACAGCTATCTGTCACACTGTAATACACATACACACAGCTATCTATCACACTGTAATACACATACACACAGCTATCTATCACACTGTAATACACATACACACAGCTATCTATCACACTGTAATACACATACACACAGCTATCTGTCACACTGTAATACACATACACACAGCTATCTATCACACTGTAATACACATACACACAGCTATCTATCACACTGTAATACACATACACACAGCTATCTATCACACTGTAATACACACACACACAGCTATCTGTCACACTGTAATACACATACACACAGCTATCTATCACACTGTAATACACATACACACAGCTATCTATCACACTGTAATACACATACACACAGCTATCTATCACACTGTAATACACATACACACACATCTATCTGTCACACTGTAATACACATACACACACAGCTATCTATCACACTGTAATACACATACACACACAGCTATCTATCACACTGTAATACACATACACACAGCTATCTATCACACTGTAATACACATACACACAGCTATCTATCACACTGTAATACACACAGCTATCTATCACACTGTAATACACATACACACAGCTATCTATCACACTGTAATACACACACACACAGCTATCTGTCACACTGTAATACACATACACACACAGCTATCTATCACACTGTAATACACATACACACAGCTATCTATCACACTGTAATACACACACACACAGCTATCTATCACACTGTAATACACATACACACATCTATCTATCACACTGTAATACACATACACACAGCTATCTATCACACTGTAATACACATACACACAGCTATCTGTCACACTGTAATACACATACACACAGCTATCTATCACACTGTAATACACATACACACAGCTATCTATCACACTGTAATACACACACACACACATCTATCACACTGTAATACACATACACACAGCTATCTATCACACTGTAATACACACAGCTATCTATCACACTGTAATACACATACACACAGCTATCTGTCACACTGTAATACACATACACACACAGCTATCTGTCACACTGTAATACACATACACACAGCTATCTGTCACACTGTAATACACATACACACAGCTATCTATCACACTGTAATACACACATCTATCTATCACACTGTAATACACATACACAGAGCTATCTATCACACTGTAATACACATACACACAGCTATCTATCACACTGTAATACACATACACACATCTATCTGTCACACTGTAATACACATACACACACAGCTATCTATCACACTGTAATACACATACACACAGCTATCTATCACACTGTAATACACATACACACACATCTATCTGTCACACTGTAATACACACAGCTATCTATCACACTGTAATACACACAGCTATCTATCACACTGTAATACACATACACACAGCTATCTGTCACACTGTAATACACATACACACAGCTATCTATCACACTGTAATACACATACACACACAGCTATCTATCACACTGTAATACACATACACACAGCTATCTGTCACACTGTAATACACACAGCTATCTATCACACTGTAATACACATACACACAGCTATCTATCACACTGTAATACACATACACACAGCTTTCTATCACACTGTAATACACATACACACATCTATCTGTCACACTGTAATACACACAGCTATCTATCACACTGTAATACACATACACACAGCTATCTATCACACTGTAATACACATACACACAGCTATCTGTCACACTGTAATACACATACACACAGCTATCTATCACACTGTAATACACATACACACAGCTATCTGTCACACTGTAATACACATACACACAGCTATCTATCACACTGTAATACACATACACACAGCTATCTATCACACTGTAATACACACACACACACATCTATCACACTGTAATACACATACACACAGCTATCTATCACACTGTAATACACATACACACAGCTATCTATCACACTGTAATACACACAGCTATCTATCACACTGTAATACACATACACACAGCTATCTATCACACTGTAATACACATACACACACAGCTATCTATCACACTGTAATACACATACACACAGCTATCTATCACACTGTAATACACATACACACAGCTATCTGTCACACTGTAATACACATACACACACAGCTATCTATCACACTGTAATACACATACACACAGCTATCTATCACACTGTAATACACATACACACAGCTATCTATCACACTGTAATACACACAGCTATCTATCACACTGTAATACACATACACACAGCTATCTATCACACTGTAATACACATACACACACAGCTATCTATCACACTGTAATACACATACACACAGCTATCTATCACACTGTAATACACATACACACAGCTATCTATCACACTGTAATACACACAGCTATCTATCACACTGTAATACACATACACACAGCTATCTGTTACACTGTAATACACATACACACAGCTATCTATCACACTGTAATACACACAGCTATCTATCACACTGTAATACACATACACACAGCTATCTATCACACTGTAATACACATACACACAGCTATCTATCACACTGTAATACACATACACACAGCTATCTATCACACTGTAATACACACAGCTATCTATCACACTGTAATACACACAGCTATCTGTCACACTGTAATACACATACACACATCTATCTGTCACACTGTAATACACATACACACAGCTATCTATCACACTGTAATACACATACACACACAGCTATCTGTCACACTGTAATACACATACACACAGCTATCTATCACACTGTAATACACATACACACACATCTATCACACTGTAATACACATACACACAGCTATCTGTCACACTGTAATACACATACACACAGCTATCTATCACACTGTAATACACATACACACAGCTATCTATCACACTGTAATACACATACACACAGCTATCTGTCACACTGTAATACACATACACACAGCTATCTATCACACTGTAATACACATACACACAGCTATCTGTCACACTGTAATACACATACACACAGCTATCTATCACACTGTAATACACATACACACACAGCTATCTATCACACTGTAATACACACAGCTATCTATCACACTGTAATACACACAGCTATCTGTCACACTGTAATACACACAGCTATCTGTCACACTGTAATACACATACACACAGCTATCTGTCACACTGTAATACACATACACACAGCTATCTATCACACTGTAATACACACAGCTATCTATCACACTGTAATACACACACACACAGCTATCTATCACACTGTAATACACATACACACAGCTATCTATCACACTGTAATACACATACACACAGCTATCTATCACACTGTAATACACATACACACAGCTATCTATCACACTGTAATACACATACACACAGCTATCTATCACACTGTAATACACATACACACAGCTATCTATCACACTGTAATACACATACACACAGCTATCTATCACACTGTAATACACACACACACAGCTATCTATCACACTGTAATACACATACACACAGCTATCTATCACACTGTAATACACATACACACAGCTATCTATCACACTGTAATACACACACACACAGCTATCTATCACACTGTAATACACATACACACATCTATCTGTCACACTGTAATACACATACACACATCTATCTGTCACACTGTAATACACACAGCTATCTATCACACTGTAATACACATACACACAGCTATCTGTCACACTGTAATACACATACACACATCTATCTGTCACACTGTAATACACATACACACACAGCTATCTATCACACTGTAATACACACAGCTATCTATCACACTGTAATACACATACACACACAGCTATCTGTCACACTGTAATACACATACACACACAGCTATCTATCACACTGTAATACACATACACACAGCTATCTATCACACTGTAATACACATACACACAGCTATCTATCACACTGTAATACACATACACACAGCTATCTATCACACTGTAATACACATACACACAGCTATCTATCACACTGTAATACACACAGCTATCTATCACACTGTAATACACATACACACACAGCTATCTATCACACTGTAATACACATACACACACAGCTATCTATCACACTGTAATACACATACACACACAGCTATCTATCACACTGTAATACACACACACACATCTATCTATCACACTGTAATACACATACACACACAGCTATCTATCACACTGTAATACACATACACACACAGCTATCTATCACACTGTAATACACATACACACAGCTATCTGTCACACTGTAATACACACAGCTATCTGTCACACTGTAATACACATACACACAGCTATCTGTCACACTGTAATACACATACACACACATCTATCACACTGTAATACACATACACACAGCTATCTATCACACTGTAATACACATACACACACAGCTATCTATCACACTGTAATACACATACACACAGCTATCTATCACACTGTAATACACACAGCTATCTATCACACTGTAATACACATACACACAGCTATCTGTCACACTGTAATACACATACACACAGCTGTCTATCACACTGTAATACACATACACACAGCTATCTATCACACTGTAATACACATACACACAGCTATCTATCACACTGTAATACACATACACACAGCTATCTATCACACTGTAATACACACAGCTATCTATCACACTGTAATACACATACACACAGCTATCTGTCACACTGTAATACACACAGCTATCTATCACACTGTAATACACATACACACACATCTATCACACTGTAATACACATACACACAGCTATCTATCACACTGTAATACACACACACACACATCTATCACACTGTAATACACATACACACAGCTATCTATCACACTGTAATACACATTCACACATCTATCTATCACACTGTAATACACATACACACATCTATCTGTCACACTGTAATACACACAGCTATCTGTCACACTGTAATACACATACACACAGCTATCTATCACACTGTAATACACACACACACACATCTATCACACTGTAATACACATACACACAGCTATCTATCACACTGTAATACACATACACACAGCTATCTGTCACACTGTAATACACATACACACAGCTATCTATCACACTGTAATACACATACACACACAGCTATCTATCACACTGTAATACACATACACACAGCTATCTGTCACACTGTAATACACATACACACAGCTATCTATCACACTGTAATACACACAGCTATCTGTCACACTGTAATACACACACACACACATCTCTCTGTCACACTGTAATACACATACACACAGCTATCTATCACACTGTAATACACATACACACAGCTATCTATCACACTGTAATACACACAGCTATCTATCACACTGTAATACACATACACACAGCTATCTATCACACTGTAATACACATACACACATCTATCTATCACACTGTAATACACATACACACAGCTATCTGTCACACTGTAATACACATACACACAGCTGTCTATCACACTGTAATACACATACACACAGCTATCTATCACACTGTAATACACATACACACAGCTATCTATCACACTGTAATACACACAGCTATCTATCACACTGTAATACACATACACACATCTATCTGTCACACTGTAATACACACAGCTATCTATCACACTGTAATACACATACACACAGCTATCTATCACACTGTAATACACACAGCTATCTGTCACACTGTAATACACATACACACAGCTATCTATCACACTGTAATACACATACACACAGCTATCTATCACACTGTAATACACACAGCTATCTGTCACACTGTAATACACATACACACAGCTATCTATCACACTGTAATACACACAGCTATCTATCACACTGTAATACACATACACACAGCTATCTATCACACTGTAATACACATACACACAGCTATCTATCACACTGTAATACACACAGCTATCTGTCACACTGTAATACACATACACACACAGCTATCTATCACACTGTAATACACATACACACAGCTATCTATCACACTGTAATACACACAGCTATCTATCACACTGTAATACACATACACACAGCTATCTATCACACTGTAATACACACAGCTATCTGTCACACTGTAATACACATACACACAGCTATCTATCACACTGTAATACACATACACACAGCTATCTATCACACTGTAATACACACAGCTATCTGTCACACTGTAATACACATACACACAGCTATCTATCACACTGTAACACACATACACACAGCTATCTGTCACACTGTAATACACATACACACAGCTATCTGTCACACTGTAATACACATACACACAGCTATCTGTCACACTGTAATACACATACACACAGCTATCTGTCACACTGTAATACACATACACACAGCTATCTATCACACTGTAATACACACAGCTATCTGTCACACTGTAATACACATACACACAGCTATCTATCACACTGTAATACACATACACACAGCTATCTATCACACTGTAATACACACAGCTATCTATCACACTGTAATACACATACACACAGCTATCTATCACACTGTAATACACATACACACAGCTATCTATCACACTGTAATACACATACACACAGCTATCTATCACACTGTAATACACACAGCTATCTATCACACTGTAATACACATACACACAGCTATCTATCACACTGTAATACACATACACACACAGCTATCTGTCACACTGTAATACACATACACACAGCTATCTATCACACTGTAATACACATACACACAGCTATCTATCACACTGTAATACACATACACACAGCTATCTATCACACTGTAATACACATACACACAGCTATCTGTCACACTGTAATACACACAGCTATCTATCACACTGTAATACACATACACACACAGCTATCTGTCACACTGTAATACACATACACACAGCTATCTGTCACACTGTAATACACATACACACAGCTATCTATCACACTGTAATACACATACACACACAGCTATCTATCACACTGTAATACACATACACACAGCTATCTGTCACACTGTAATACACATACACACAGCTATCTATCACACTGTAATACACATACACACAGCTATCTATCACACTGTAATACACATACACACAGCTATCTATCACACTGTAATACACATACACACACAGCTATCTATCACACTGTAATACACATACACACAGCTATCTATCACACTGTAATACACATACACACAGCTATCTATCACACTGTAATACACATACACACAGCTATCTATCACACTGTAATACACATACACACAGCTATCTATCACACTGTAATACACACAGCTATCTATCACACTGTAATACACATACACACAGCTATCTATCACACTGTAATACACATACACACAGCTATCTATCACACTGTAATACACACAGCTATCTATCACACTGTAATACACACAGCTATCTATCACACTGTAATACACATACACACAGCTATCTATCACACTGTAATACACATACACACAGCTATCTATCACACTGTAATACACACAGCTATCTATCACACTGTAATACACACAGCTATCTATCACACTGTAATACACATACACACAGCTATCTATCACACTGTAATACACATACACACAGCTATCTATCACACTGTAATACACATACACACAGCTATCTATCACACTGTAATACACATACACACAGCTATCTATCACACTGTAATACACATACACACACAGCTATCTATCACACTGTAATACACATACACACAGCTATCTGTCACACTGTAATACACATACACACACATCTATCTATCACACTGTAATACACATACACACAGCTATCTATCACACTGTAATACACACAGCTATCTATCACACTGTAATACACATACACACAGCTATCTATCACACTGTAATACACATACACACAGCTATCTATCACACTGTAATACACATACACACAGCTATCTATCACACTGTAATACACACAGCTATCTATCACACTGTAATACACATACACACAGCTATCTATCACACTGTAATACACATACACACAGCTATCTGTCACACTGTAATACACATACACACAGCTATCTTCACACTGTAATACACATACACACAGCTATCTGTCACACTGTAATACACATACACACAGCTATCTGTCACACTGTAATACACATACACACAGCTATCTATCACACTGTAATACACATACACACAGCTATCTATCACACTGTAATACACACAGCTATCTATCACACTGTAATACACACACACACAGCTATCTATCACACTGTAATACACATACACACAGCTATCTATCACACTGTAATACACATACACACAGCTATCTATCACACTGTAATACACATACACACACAGCTATCTATCACACTGTAATACACATACACACAGCTATCTATCACACTGTAATACACACACACACAGCTATCTATCACACTGTAATACACATACACACACAGCTATCTATCACACTGTAATACACATACACACAGCTATCTATCACACTGTAATACACATACACACAGCTATCTATCACACTGTAATACACATACACACAGCTATCTATCACACTGTAATACACACAGCTATCTATCACACTGTAATACACATACACACAGCTATCTGTCACACTGTAATACACATACACACAGCTATCTATCACACTGTAATACACATACACACAGCTATCTATCACACTGTAATACACATACACACAGCTATCTGTCACACTGTAATACACATACACACAGCTATCTGTCACACTGTAATACACATACACACAGCTATCTATCACACTGTAATACACATACACACACAGCTATCTATCACACTGTAATACACATACACACAGCTATCTGTCACACTGTAATACACATACACACACAGCTATCTATCACACTGTAATACACATACACACAGCTATCTATCACACTGTAATACACATACACACAGCTATCTGTCACACTGTAATACACATACACACACAGCTATCTATCACACTGTAATACACATACACACAGCTATCTATCACACTGTAATACACATACACACAGCTATCTATCACACTGTAATACACATACACACACAGCTATCTGTCACACTGTAATACACATACACACACAGCTATCTGTCACACTGTAATACACATACACACACATCTATCTATCACACTGTAATACACATACACACAGCTATCTATCACACTGTAATACACACACACACAGCTATCTATCACACTGTAATACACATACACACAGCTATCTATCACACTGTAATACACATACACACACAGCTATCTATCACACTGTAATACACATACACACAGCTATCTGTCACACTGTAATACACACACACACACAGCTATCTATCACACTGTAATACACATACACACAGCTATCTGTCACACTGTAATACACATACACACACAGCTATCTATCACACTGTAATACACATACACACAGCTATCTGTCACACTGTAATACACACACACACACAGCTATCTATCACACTGTAATACACATACACACAGCTATCTATCACACTGTAATACACATACACACAGCTATCTATCACACTGTAATACACATACACACACAGCTATCTATCACACTGTAATACACATACACACAGCTATCTATCACACTGTAATACACATACACACAGCTATCTATCACACTGTAATACACATACACACAGCTATCTATCACACTGTAATACACATACACACAGCTATCTATCACACTGTAATACACATACACACAGCTATCTGTCACACTGTAATACACATACACACAGCTATCTATCACACTGTAATACACATACACACAGCTATCTATCACACTGTAATACACATACACACAGCTATCTATCACACTGTAATACACATACACACAGCTATCTATCACACTGTAATACACATACACACACAGCTATCTATCACACTGTAATACACATACACACAGCTATCTATCACACTGTAATACACATACACACAGCTATCTATCACACTGTAATACACATACACACAGCTATCTGTCACACTGTAATACACATACACACAGCTATCTATCACACTGTAATACACATACACACAGCTATCTATCACA
Organism: Rhinophrynus dorsalis; assembly: GCA_037306005.1. NCBI lineage: Eukaryota > Metazoa > Chordata > Amphibia > Anura > Rhinophrynidae > Rhinophrynus > Rhinophrynus dorsalis. The sequence goes on from JBBDGT010000246.1 coordinate 24,461, forward strand.
CTGTAATACACATACACACAGCTATCTATCACACTGTAATACACACAGCTATCTATCACACTGTAATACACATACACACAGCTATCTATCACACTGTAATACACATACACACAGCTATCTATCACACTGTAATACACATACACACAGCTATCTATCACACTGTAATACACATACACACAGCTATCTATCACACTGTAATACACATACACACAGCTATCTATCACACTGTAATACACATACACACAGCTATCTGTCACACTGTAATACACATACACACAGCTATCTATCACACTGTAATACACACACAGCTATCTGTCACACTGTAATACACATACACACAGCTATCTATCACACTGTAATACACATACACACAGCTATCTATCACACTGTAATACACATACACACAGCTATCTATCACACTGTAATACACATACACACACAGCTATCTATCACACTGTAATACACATACACACAGCTATCTATCACACTGTAATACACATACACACAGCTATCTATCACACTGTAATACACACAGCTATCTATCACACTGTAATACACATACACACAGCTATCTGTCACACTGTAATACACACAGCTATCTATCACACTGTAATACACATACACACAGCTATCTATCACACTGTAATACACATACACACAGCTATCTATCACACTGTAATACACATACACACAGCTATCTATCACACTGTAATACACATACACACACAGCTATCTATCACACTGTAATACACATACACACAGCTATCTATCACACTGTAATACACATACACACAGCTATCTATCACACTGTAATACACATACACACAGCTATCTATCACACTGTAATACACATACACACAGCTATCTATCACACTGTAATACACATACACACAGCTATCTATCACACTGTAATACACATACACACACAGCTATCTATCACACTGTAATACACATACACACAGCTATCTATCACACTGTAATACACATACACACACAGCTATCTATCACACTGTAATACACATACACACAGCTATCTGTCACACTGTAATACACATACACACACAGCTATCTATCACACTGTAATACACATACACACAGCTATCTATCACACTGTAATACACATACACACAGCTATCTATCACACTGTAATACACATACACACACAGCTATCTATCACACTGTAATACACATACACACAGCTATCTATCACACTGTAATACACATACACACAGCTATCTATCACACTGTAATACACATACACACAGCTATCTATCACACTGTAATACACATACACACACATCTATCTGTCACACTGTAACATACACACAGCTATCTATCACACTGTAATACACATACACACAGCTATCTATCACACTGTAATACACATACACACAGCTATCTATCACACTGTAATACACATACACACACAGCTATCTATCACACTGTAATACACATACACACAGCTATCTATCACACTGTAATACACATACACACAGCTATCTATCACACTGTAATACACATACACACAGCTATCTATCACACTGTAATACACATACACACAGCTATCTATCACACTGTAATACACACAGCTATCTATCACACTGTAATACACATACACACAGCTATCTATCACACTGTAATACACATACACACAGCTATCTATCACACTGTAATACACATACACACAGCTATCTATCACACTGTAATACACATACACACAGCTATCTGTCACACTGTAATACACATACACACACATCTATCTATCACACTGTAATACACATACACACAGCTATCTATCACACTGTAATACACATACACACAGCTATCTATCACACTGTAATACACATACACACACATCTATCTATCACACTGTAATACACATACACACAGCTATCTATCACACTGTAATACACATACACACAGCTATCTATCACACTGTAATACACATACACACAGCTATCTGTCACACTGTAATACACATACACACAGCTATCTGTCACACTGTAATACACATACACACAGCTATCTATCACACTGTAATACACATACACACAGCTATCTATCACACTGTAATACACATACACACACAGCTATCTATCACACTGTAATACACATACACACAGCTATCTATCACACTGTAATACACATACACACACAGCTATCTATCACACTGTAATACACATACACACATCTATCTATCACACTGTAATACACATACACACAGCTATCTATCACACTGTAATACACATACACACAGCTATCTATCACACTGTAATACACATACACACAGCTATCTATCACACTGTAATACACATACACACAGCTATCTATCACACTGTAATACACATACACACAGCTATCTATCACACTGTAATACACATACACACAGCTATCTATCACACTGTAATACACATACACACAGCTATCTATCACACTGTAATACACATACACACAGCTATCTATCACACTGTAATACACATACACACACAGCTATCTGTCACACTGTAATACACATACACAGCTATCTGTCACACTGTAATACACATACACACAGCTATCTGTCACACTGTAATACACATACACACAGCTATCTATCACACTGTAATACACATACACACACAGCTATCTATCACACTGTAATACACATACACACATCTATCTATCACACTGTAATACACATACACACAGCTATCTATCACACTGTAATACACATACACACACAGCTATCTATCACACTGTAATACACATACACAGCTATCTGTCACACTGTAATACACATACACACAGCTATCTGTCACACTGTAATACACATACACACAGCTATCTATCACACTGTAATACACATACACACACAGCTATCTATCACACTGTAATACACATACACACATCTATCTATCACACTGTAATACACATACACACAGCTATCTATCACACTGTAATACACATACACACACAGCTATCTATCACACTGTAATACACATACACACAGCTATCTATCACACTGTAATACACATACACACAGCTATCTATCACACTGTAATACACATACACACAGCTATCTATCACACTGTAATACACATACACACAGCTATCTATCACACTGTAATACACATACACACACAGCTATCTGTCACACTGTAATACACATACACACAGCTATCTATCACACTGTAATACACATACACACAGCTATCTATCACACTGTAATACACATACACACATCTATCTATCACACTGTAATACACATACACACAGCTATCTATCACACTGTAATACACATACACACACAGCTATCTATCACACTGTAATACACATACACACAGCTATCTATCACACTGTAATACACATACACACAGCTATCTATCACACTGTAATACACATACACACAGCTATCTATCACACTGTAATACACATACACACAGCTATCTATCACACTGTAATACACATACACACAGCTATCTGTCACACTGTAATACACATACACACAGCTATCTATCACACTGTAATACACATACACACAGCTATCTGTCACACTGTAATACACACACACACAGCTATCTGTCACACTGTAATACACATACACACAGCTATCTATCACACTGTAATACACATACACACAGCTATCTGTCACACTGTAATACACATACACACAGCTATCTATCACACTGTAATACACATACACACACAGCTATCTATCACACTGTAATACACATACACACAGCTATCTATCACACTGTAATACACACACACACAGCTATCTATCACACTGTAATACACACAGCTATCTATCACACTGTAATACACATACACACATCTATCTATCACACTGTAATACACATACACACAGCTATCTGTCACACTGTAATACACATACACACAGCTATCTATCACACTGTAATACACATACACACACAGCTATCTATCACACTGTAATACACATACACACAGCTATCTATCACACTGTAATACACATACACACAGCTATCTGTCACACTGTAATACACATACACACAGCTATCTATCACACTGTAATACACACAGCTATCTATCACACTGTAATACACATACACACAGCTATCTATCACACTGTAATACACATACACACAGCTATCTATCACACTGTAATACACATACACACAGCTATCTATCACACTGTAATACACATACACACACATCTATCTATCACACTGTAATACACATACACACAGCTATCTATCACACTGTAATACACACAGCTATCTATCACACTGTAATACACATACACACAGCTATCTATCACACTGTAATACACACAGCTATCTATCACACTGTAATACACATACACACATCTATCTATCACACTGTAATACACATACACACAGCTATCTATCACACTGTAATACACATACACACATCTATCTATCACACTGTAATACACATACACACAGCTATCTATCACACTGTAATACACATACACACAGCTATCTATCACACTGTAATACACACAGCTATCTGTCACACTGTAATACACATACACACACAGCTATCTATCACACTGTAATACACATACACACAGCTATCTATCACACTGTAATACACACAGCTATCTATCACACTGTAATACACATACACACAGCTATCTGTCACACTGTAATACACATACACACAGCTATCTATCACACTGTAATACACACACACACACATCTATCTATCACACTGTAATACACATACACACAGCTATCTGTCACACTGTAATACACATACACACACATCTATCTGTCACACTGTAATACACACAGCTATCTATCACACTGTAATACACATACACAACAGCTATCTATCACACTGTAATACACACACAGCTATCTATCACACTGTAATACACACAGCTATCTATCACACTGTAATACACATACACACAGCTATCTATCACACTGTAATACATACACAGCTATCTATCACACTGTAATACACATACACACATCTATCTGTCACACTGTAATACACATACACACAGCTATCTATCACACTGTAATACATACACAGCTATCTATCACACTGTAATACACATACACACAGCTATCTATCACACTGTAATACACACACACACACAGCTATCTATCACACTGTAATACACACAGCTATCTATCACACTGTAATACACATACACACAGCTATCTATCACACTGTAATACAACACACAGCTATCTATCACACTGTAATACACATACACACAGCTATCTATCACACTGTAATACACATACACACATCTATCTGTCACACTGTAATACACATACACACAGCTATCTATCACACTGTAATACATACACAGCTATCTATCACACTGTAATACACATACACACAGCTATCTATCACACTGTAATACACACACACACACAGCTATCTATCACACTGTAATACACACAGCTATCTATCACACTGTAATACACATACACACAGCTATCTATCACACTGTAATACACACAGCTATCTATCACACTGTAATACACATACACACAGCTATCTATCACACTGTAATACACATACACACAGCTATCTATCACACTGTAATACACACAGCTATCTATCACACTGTAATACACATACACACACAGCTATCTATCACACTGTAATACACATACACACAGCTATCTATCACACTGTAATACACATACACACAGCTATCTATCACACTGTAATACACACAGCTATCTATCACACTGTAATACACATACACACACAGCTATCTATCACACTGTAATACACATACACACAGCTATCTATCACACTGTAATACACATACACACAGCTATCTGTCACACTGTAATACACATACACACAGCTATCTATCACACTGTAATACACATTCACACAGCTATCTATCACACTGTAATACACACAGCTATCTATCACACTGTAATACACATACACACACAGGTATCTATCACACTGTAATACACATACACACAGCTATCTATCACACTGTAATACACATACACACAGCTATCTATCACACTGTAATACACATACACACAGCTATCTGTCACACTGTAATACACACAGCTATCTGTCACACTGTAATACACATACACACAGCTATCTATCACACTGTAATACACATACACACAGCTATCTATCACACTGTAATACACATACACACAGCTATCTGTCACACTGTAATACACATACACACAGCTATCTATCACACTGTAATACACACAGCTATCTATCACACTGTAATACACATACACACACAGGTATCTATCACACTGTAATACACATACACACAGCTATCTGTCACACTGTAATACACATACACACAGCTATCTATCACACTGTAATACACATACACACAGCTATCTATCACACTGTAATACACACAGCTATCTATCACACTGTAATACACATACACACAGCTATCTGTCACACTGTAATACACATACACACAGCTATCTATCACACTGTAATACACATACACACAGCTATCTATCACACTGTAATACACATACACACAGCTATCTATCACACTGTAATACACATACACACAGCTATCTGTCACACTGTAATACACATACACACACAGCTATCTATCACACTGTAATACACACAGCTATCTATCACACTGTAATACACATACACACAGCTATCTGTCACACTGTAATACACACACACACAGCTATCTATCACACTGTAATACACACACACACAGCTATCTGTCACACTGTAACACACACAGCTATCTATCACACTGTAATACACATACACACACAGCTATCTATCACACTGTAATACACACACAGCTATCTATCACACTGTAATACACACAGCTATCTATCACACTGTAATACACATACACACAGCTATCTGTCACACTGTAATACACATACACACAGCTATCTATCACACTGTAATACACACAGCTATCTATCACACTGTAATACACATACACACAGCTATCTATCACACTGTAATACACACAGCTATCTGTCACACTGTAATACACATACACACACAGCTATCTGTCACACTGTAACACACATACACACAGCTATCTATCACACTGTAATACACATACACACACAGCTATCTGTCACACTGTAATACACACAGCTATCTATCACACTGTAATACACATACACACACAGCTATCTGTCACACTGTAATACACACACACACACATCTATCTGTCACACTGTAATACACATACACAGAGCTATCTATCACACTGTAATACACATACACACAGCTATCTGTCACACTGTAATACACACAGCTATCTGTCACACTGTAATACACATACACACACAGCTATCTGTCACACTGTAACACACATACACACAGCTATCTATCACACTGTAATACACATACACACACAGCTATCTGTCACACTGTAATACACACAGCTATCTATCACACTGTAATACACATACACACACAGCTATCTGTCACACTGTAATACACACACACACACAGCTATCTATCACACTGTAATACACACAGCTATCTATCACACTGTAATACACATACACACACAGCTATCTGTCACACTGTAATACACACACACACACAGCTATCTATCACACTGTAATACACACACAGCTATCTATCACACTGTAATACACATACACACAGCTATCTGTCACACTGTAATACACATACACACACAGCTATCTATCACACTGTAATACACATACACACAGCTATCTATCACACTGTAATACACATACACACAGCTATCTGTCACACTGTAATACACACAGCTATCTATCACACTGTAATACACATACACACAGCTATCTATCACACTGTAATACACATACACACAGCTATCTATCACACTGTAATACACATACACACAGCTATCTATCACACTGTAATACACACAGCTATCTGTCACACTGTAATACACATACACACACCTATCTGTCACACTGTAATACACACATCTATCTATCACACTGTAATACACATACACACAGCTATCTATCACACTGTAATACACATACACACATCTATCTATCACACTGTAATACACATACAGCTATCTATCACACTGTAATACACATACACACACAGGTATCTATCACACTGTAATACACATACACACACAGCTATCTATCACACTGTAATACACACAGCTATCTATCACACTGTAATACACATACACACAGCTATCTGTCACACTGTAATACACATACACACAGCTATCTATCACACTGTAATACACATACACACATCTATCTATCACACTGTAATACACATACACACAGCTATCTGTCACACTGTAATACACATACACACATCTATCTATCACACTGTAATACACATACACACAGCTATCTGTCACACTGTAATACACATACACACATCTATCTATCACACTGTAATACACATACACACACATCTATCTATCACACTGTAATACACATACACACATCTATCTATCACACTGTAATACACATACACACAGCTATCTATCACACTGTAATACACACAGCTATCTATCACACTGTAATACACATACACACATCTATCTATCACACTGTAATACACATACACACACAGCTATCTGTCACACTGTAATACACATACACACATCTATCTGTCACACTGTAATACACACAGCTATCTATCACACTGTAATACACACAGCTATCTATCACACTGTAATACACACAGCTATCTGTCACACTGTAATACACACAGCTATCTATCACACTGTAATACACATACACACAGCTATCTATCACACTGTAATACACATACACACAGCTATCTATCACACTGTAATACACATACACACAGCTATCTGTCACACTGTAATACACATACACACAGCTATCTATCACACTGTAATACACACAGCTATCTGTCACACTGTAATACACACACACACAGCTATCTATCACACTGTAATACACACAGCTATCTGTCACACTGTAATACACATACACACAGCTATCTGTCACACTGTAATACACACAGCTATCTATCACACTGTAATACACATACACACAGCTATCTATCACACTGTAATACACATACACACACATCTATCTGTCACACTGTAATACACATACACACAGCTATCTGTCACACTGTAATACACACAGCTATCTGTCACACTGTAATACACACACACACACAGCTATCTATCACACTGTAATACACATACACACACAGCTATCTATCACACTGTAATACACATACACACAGCTATCTATCACACTGTAATACACATACACACAGCTATCTATCACACTGTAATACACATACACACACAGCTATCTATCACACTGTAATACACATACACACAGCTATCTGTCACACTGTAATACACATACACACATCTATCTGTCACACTGTAATACACACAGCTATCTATCACACTGTAATACACACACACACACATCTCTCTGTCACACTGTAATACACATACACACAGCTATCTGTCACACTGTAATACACATACACACAGCTATCTATCACACTGTAATACACATACACACAGCTATCTATCACACTGTAATACACATACACACAGCTATCTATCACACTGTAATACACATACACACACAGCTATCTATCACACTGTAATACACATACACACACAGCTATCTATCACACTGTAATACACATACACACACATCTATCTGTCACACTGTAATACACATACACACACAGCTATCTATCACACTGTAATACACATACACACACAGCTATCTATCACACTGTAATACACATACACACAGCCTTCTATCACACTGTAATACACACAGCTATCTATCACACTGTAATACACACACAGCTATCTGTCACACTGTAATACACATACACACACAGCTATCTATCACACTGTAATACACATACACACACATCTATCTGTCACACTGTAATACACATACACACAGCTATCTATCACACTGTAATACACATACACACACATCTATCTGTCACACTGTAATACACATACACACAGCTATCTATCACACTGTAATACACATACACACACAGCTATCTATCACACTGTAATACACATACACACAGCTATCTATCACACTGTAATACACATACACACAGCTTTCTATCACACTGTAATACACATACACACACAGCTATCTATCACACTGTAATACACATACACACAGCTGCCATCTTTCCAGAAATCTGTTTCATTCCCATCTTCACAAATGCTGATTTTCACACCCATTCCCACAGAATGCTGAGTTTCACACCGACCTTCACACATTGAGCAGACTGTACTAAAGAGTAGGAGGTGGGAGATGCAGAAAGATTTATATAAGTGTATAAGTGAATCGGTGGAAAAGTGGCAGATGTAATTTAATGTAGATAAATGTAAGGTTATGCATCTGGGCTGTAGAAACAAACTCACTACATATACTCTAAATGGGAAACAACTTGGGAAATCCTCATTAGAGAAAGATTTAGGAGAACTGATAGACAATAGACTTCACAGCAGTGTGCAGAGTCACTCAGCTGCTACAAGAGCAAATAGAGTACTAGCCTGCATAAAAAGAGGTGTAGAAGCAAGGGATGCTAATATTATCCTACCTCTGTATAAATCCTTGGTTAGGCCTCATCTACAATATGGAATACAGGGGCTGGCAACTTTTGGCCTGGGGGGCAAATATAATCAAGTGGTCCATTTCTACTATCACTCCAGCCCGTCGTCCCAGCCAACCCACTTTTTGTTAAGTTTTTAATTGGCATTAATGATGTGAAGCAAGGTAGGTGATACCACAGAGCTTAGAACTGAAATTGAGCTATAGTAGTATTACAAATCACTGATCTTACAATTGAAATGGAGCTACAAAGTGATACCACAGAGTTTACAATTGAAATGGTGATACACTAATGATACCACAGAGCTTATGATTGAAATGGTGATACATTAGTGATACCACAGAGCTTACAATAGAAATGGTGATACACTAATGATACCACAGAGCTTATGATTGAAATGGTGATACATTAGTGATACCACAGAGTTTAGTATTGAAATGGTGATACATTAGTGATACCACAGAGTTTACAATTGAAATGGTGATACACTAGTGATACCACAGAGCTTACAATAGAAATGGAGTTACATTAGTGATACCACAGAGTTTACAATTGAAATGGTGATACACTAGTGATACCACAGAGCTTATGATTGAAATGGTGATACACTAATGATACCACAGAGCTTATGATTGAAATGGTGATTCATTAGTGATACCATAGAACTTACAACTGAAATGGTGCTGCACTAGTTATACCTCAGCCCACTTTTTGTTGTTGGTGAGAACTGTATTTGGTACTCATAAATGATGCCTAGATTTTACAATCTACTTATCAATTGGCCCACAGAGATTACAGTCTAAAAGGGAACTTCAGCAGACAGTCTGCATTCTGTAGAACAGGGCAGCACCTACTTTAGTAACATGGGATCTATGACCTTACCAGCAAGGAGTCATTGGTTCCTCTCCACCTTTTTGGTGAGTGTAGATTAGCCTTTACCATCACCACCACTCCACTCTTGTATATCCATTTTAGATGACCACCCTCATCCCTTTTTGCCATCTCTATACCAATATTGTTCCCCATCTTTCCTGTCACACTCTTTCACTGAATCTTTCATTCCCATTGTCTCCCTGCTGTTATTCTACAAACCAGCCATAATACAAGCCAGTATGTCTACATATCCTATGCTGGTTTATAGATTAACATTGGAGAGAGAGTGTGAAATGGGAGGAAAATAGGCAGTGAAACAGGGAAGGTTAAGTAGGTAGGAGTAGGAATTACAGACATGGGCTGTTGGAATAAAGGGGAAAGAACATGGCAGGTAAAGGGTAATACAGGAAGCATGTGGGTGGTGATGTTGTGGCTAGTAGTACTATGTTGTCAATCTACAACTCTCATTGTTCTCAATCAGCAAATAGCTGGCTCTAGATAATTAGCGATGTAGTTCACTAACAGTGGGAGGGCCACAGTTTGCCCATCCTTGCTCTGTCTAGAGCCAGGATATCCAACCCTGGTCCTCAGGAGCTACCAATAATGCAAGTTTTCAAGATATCCCAGATAAATCAAATGTGGACTAATTAGTGGCTCAGTCACTTTTATTAATCCACCTGTGCTCATTCAGGGATATCCTGAAAATGTGCACTGCTGGGTGACTACTCCTGGCCTAAAGTCATGTGTGTGTGTATAAAATATATACAACAGGGCACCTTATACTGACACACATTCACACAAACACGCACAGATGTGCACAGATCTGATTTTTAACTTTTAAATTATTTCAGTTTAACACAGTTATTTTTGAGATACCACAGAGCTTACAATTGAAATATGGCTTCACTAGTGATATCACAGAGCTTACATTAGAAATGAAGCTACACTATTGCTACCACAGAGCTTACATTTGAAATGGGACACCAATAGTGATACCACAGAGCTTACAAATATATTTAGTTATATTATTGATACTGCAGAGCTTACAACTGAAACAGAACTACACTAGTGATACCACAGAGCTTACAATTCTATGAGTGTCACTGAGGGGAGAAAGAAAGAGGGCAAAAGAGGAGAGAAAGGGAGAGAAGAAATAAAAGGGGGAGCGCAAGATGAAGAAAAGAGAGGTGAGGAATAAAGGCAAAGGACAGATAAGGGGAAGAGAGGGGGGATGGGATTAATATGGGCAATGGGGTGGGGAGATATAGGAGAGTGGGATAATTTTTTAGGGGGACACATCACACATATGAACCCTTTGAGTGCCAGAGAGAGGTCCAATGGCTGACACCATGATGGCACTGAAAGGATTAAGGGACACATTCAATGAGCCTCAGCTCCATTTTCTACCCATCCCAGAAGCCTTATGAATGCCAATGGGTCGTGCAAAGCATTGATCAGCAATGCATTGCACAACCCACTGGTGATCAAATGGTTAAAGGGAAGGTTAGAACAGGGAAGTGCAGTCTCGTATATTTTTTCTTTACCCCCCCCCCCACCCCCATTATGCAGATGTCGATACTTCAATGAAGACACCATGAGAACATTAAAACTGCAGTGTGTGCTTAGGGTGACCACGGGTCCCGGAACGTCCGGGACTGTCCCTTATTTCAGGGCTATGTCCCGCGTCCCGGGTCCCCTTCAACCGGGACAATGAAGTGTCCCGGAATGAAGGCAAGCCGCCCTGGATGTCAGCCTGCAAGCGGTGTGTCACATCATGGACGCCGCTCGCGGCGTCCATGATATGACACACCGCTTGCAGGCTGACATCCAGGGCGGCAATGCAGCTTACCTGGAGGCAAGCGCTCTAGTAATACAGAGCGCTGGGAGATGACATCACTCCCAGCGCTCTGCATTACTGGCCATACCGCGCGGGAGCTTCAGCTCTGTGCCGGAGGAGGCACAGAGCACATTCTACGCCGCTAGACCACCAGGGACTTAAGGTATGACGGGGCAACTAGGGTGACCACGTCCCGGAATGGCAGAAGGGAAATGTGGTCACCCTATGTGTGCTGGGTACCTCTATTTAACCTCAGTTACAGCACCAGTTCCAAAACATGCTCAGTGACTGACAGATTGCCTGAACTTAGCACAACACTGTGAGGTTATCTGTCCGAAAAAAGAAATGCCTACTAACTGCTGCACTGTCCCTGCGGTTGAGAAACACTGACCTAGGACCCCGAGACCATTCAGGGTGAGATCCTGAGATTTAGGTCAAACCCTGAGACTTCCAACATATGACTACATTACAATAACAAAATTCATCAGCAAGACAAGAATAGTTCGCACAGATCTTGCATACAAACGCAAAGGAATGGTATGAATTGCCAGTACACTCCCACACTGCCCACTTCTTGTCACACATGGTGCAAAGCAGACATAAATGTGTACAAAAAGGTAATGATCAGGTGCAGTACACAAGAACAGTTCTTTACACTTTTTAGAGCAAGACTGGATTTGTGCTTTCTCCTTACATACATACATACATATACCGTTGCCCATGAAACATAAAGGTGCTTGTACACAAAATGTGTACCCCCTTGGATGCTAAAGACAAAGGTGTGGATGAAGCTAGTATGCAGTGGGTTAAACAACCACCACAACAGGCAATTAAAATTAAAGCTAAACAAGAAACACAAGCTACATTTAACCCTTTGTGTACCAGAGGTTTGTGTGAGGTAATTTATTAAAATGCATTGCATACACTTTTATTATTGGAAGAGATTAATGAAGTATGGTATTCCCATCACAATGTCACTTACATACACACACTCATACTCTTACACACACACATACCCACACTCATACTCTTACACATACATATCCACACTCATACTATTACACACACACATATCCACACTCATACTCTTACACACACACACATATCCACACTCATACTCTTACACACACACACATACCCACACTCATACTCTTACACACACACATCCATACCATCTGACAAGTTTACACACTCTGCCACTGTATCACCACAAGTCAAGCTCCCCTTAACCCTTTGAGTGCCATGATGCTCATAGCATTGCTCTGAAATGCTTGGCACTCATCTCTTGCACTTGGAGGGTTAACTCCCCTGCACTGTCTGTATCCCTACAGACTTCATCTATTTCAGAGCACTAAACTGAACACAACTTAACAGATTCAGCCTGACTCTGTCAGTAATATAAAGTTTCTATCACCCACATAGGTGGGGCTATGCACAACTCAGGTGTTTTATTAATTGCTGTCTGACACTATGATGCCCAGTTTTGGTCAGATACAAGTCCCTCCTTTGCCCCTGTCCTCCTGTCTCTAGGGATATAAAGCTCACTGTACTTCAGATGAATAATATGCAGAGTGCACACAGATAGCTGTCCTTACTGAGCTCTTCCATGCTGCTAGATACAAGCACTGTGTCGTCTTCATAATGGTCATGTGACCTGTCCTGTGGTGCACTGTGATTGGTGGAGATGGTGAGTGGGTTCTTCAAGCTGAATCCTCTGTGAGGTGAGAGAATCTTATCCCCAATCATATTGATTTCTAGCACAGCTGATATAGTACCCACTCCAGCACAGCACATGATATAAACCTGTATCACACACAGACCTGACTGATGGTCCCAGACATAAGTACTCTGTGTCTCTACTCCCACTACACTCACTCCCTGGTTCCCTGCTGCTCTCTCACTCAGCGTCCTAGTCATGTGGCTGAGTGATAGAGGCAAACGATCAGAAGAATAAACGGGGGCAGTAAGAGTTCATGCAGGCTGCCCTCTTTGATTGATTACAAAATGGTAACCCTTTTAGTGCCAGAGAAGTATTGGATGCCTCTTTGGCACTTGGAGAGTTAACCCTTTGAGTGCCAAAGGGAAAAACAACGCATTGTTAAGCAATGCATTGCACATCCCACTGGCACTCAAAGGGTTAAGTGCCACTGGCCCAACACAGATCAGGGACAAATAATGCCTCTCCCAAGTCTCCTCCTACACACTGAATAAATCAAAGAGGGGCCGGTCCAGACTTGCTGCTCTTTGTGGCAACAAACAAAATCCCTCTGCTGATGGATGGAAGGTGCTGGCCCCCAGCTTGATGGGACATTACCCACTGGGAGGTCCATAATATACCAGTAGGACAGTCTATAGTGCTGTAGCTGCAGAGTGCTCCACTACACCCAATGCATTGAACAAGCCTTTATCCTCTAGTTGCTGATCCTGTAGACAATCTTGTGCACGCCTCCTGCTGGCAGGAGATGGCTTGGTGCTGCGGCCCATTGGCTCAGGCTTATGGCCGGCCCGGGGGGCAATTGCCCCCCTTCCCCCCGGCCCAGCCCACCCCTGATGGAGTACAATTTTGCCGCATGTTCTAAAAAAAGACATTACTGAACTGTAAAAGGTGCAGAAACGTGCAACAAAACTGATAAAGGGATTGGAGGATCTGAGTTATAAAGAGAGACTAGCCAAACTGGGTTTGTTTACATTAGAGAAGAGACGTCTAAGAGTGATATGATTACCATTTACACTTATATTAGAGAAGAGAGGTGTAAGGGATGATATGATTACCATTTACACATATATTAGAGAAGAGACGTGTAAGGGGTGATATGATTACCATTTACACTTATATTAGAGAAGAGACGTGTAAGGGATGATATGATTACCATTTACACTTATATTAGAGAAGAGAGGTGTAAGGGGTGATATGATTACCATTTACACTTATATTAGAGAAGAGAAGTGTAAGGGGGATATGATTACCATTTACACTTATATTAGAGAAGAGACGTGTAAGGGGTGATATGATTACCATTTACACTTATATTAGAGAAGAGATGTGTAAGGGGTGATATGATACCATTTACACTTATATTAGAGAAGAGATGTGTAAGGGGTGATATGATTACCATTTACACTTATATTAGAGATGAGACATGTAAGGGGAGATATGATTACCATTTACACTTATATTAGAGAAGAGACATGTAAGGGGAGATATGATTACCATTTACACATATATTAGAGAAGAGACGTGTAAGGGCTGATATGATTACCATTTACACTTATATTAGAGAAGAGACGTGTAAGGGGTGATATGATACCATTTACACTTATATTAGAGAAGAGAGGTGTAAGGGGAGATATGATTACCATTTACACATATATTAGAGAAGAGAGGTGTAAGGGGTGATATGATTACCATTTACACATATATTAGAGAAGAGACGTGTAAGGGGTGATATGATTACCATTTACACATATATTAGAGAAGAGAGGTGTAAGGGGTGATATGATTACTATTTACACATATATTAGAGAAGAGAGGTGTAAGAGGGATATGATTACCATTTACACATATATTAGAGAAGAGACGTGTAAGGGGCGATATGATTACCATTTACACTTATATTAGAGAAGAGACGTGTAAGGAGTGATATGATTACCATTTACACTTACATTAGAGAAGAGAGGTGTAAGGGGTGATATGATTACCATTTACACTTATATTAGAGAAGAGAGGTGTAAGGGGTGATATGATTACCATTTACACATATATTAGAGAAGAGACGTCTAAGGGGTGATATGATTACCATTTACACATATATTAGAGAAGAGAGGTGTAAGGGGTGATATGATTACCATTTACACTTATATTAGAGAAGAGACGTCTAAGGGGTGATATGATTACCATTTACACATATATTAGAGAAGAGAGGTGTAAGGGGTGATATGATTACCATTTACACTTATATTAGAGAAGAGACGTGTAAGGGGTGATATGATTACCATTTACACTTATATTAGAGAAGAGACGTGTAAGGGGGATATGATTAACATTTACACTTATATTAGAGAAGAGAGGTGTAAGGGGTGATATGATTACCATTTACACTTATAGTAGAAAAGAGATGTGTAAGAGGGGATATGATTACCATTTACACTTATATTAGAGAAGAGAGGTGTAAGGGGTGATATGATTACCATTTACACTTGTAGTAGAAAAAAGATGTGTAAGAGGGGATATGATTACCATTTACACTTATATTACAGAAGAGAGGTGTAAGGGGGATATGATTGCCATTTACACATATATTAGAGAAGAGACGTGTAAGGGGTGATATGATTACCATTTACACTTATATTAGAGAAGAGAGGTGTAAGGGGTGATATGATTACCATTTACACTTATATTAGAGAAGAGACGTGTAAGGGGTGATATGATTACCATTTACACTTATATTAGAGAAGAGACGTGTAAGGGGAGACATGATTACCATTTACACTTATATTAGAGAAGAGAGGTGTAAGGGGGATATGATTACCATTTACACTTATATTAGGGAAGAGAGGTGTAAGGGGTGATATGATTACCACTTACACTTATATTAGAGAAGAGACGTGTAAGGGGAGATATGATTACCATTTACACTTATATTAGAGAAGAGACGTGTAAGGGGTGATATGATACCATTTACACTTATATTAGAGAAGAGATGTGTAAGGGGTGATATGATTACCATTTACACTTATATTAGAGAAGAGACATGTAAGGGGAGATATGATTACCATTTACACTTATATTAGAGAAGAGACGTGTAAGGGGTGATATGATTACCATTTACACATATATTAGAGAAGAGAGGTATAAGGGGTGATATGATTACCATTTACACATATATTAGAGAAGAGACGTGTAAGGGGTGATATGATTACCATTTACACATATATTAGAGAAGAGAGGTGTAAGGGGTGATATGATTACTATTTACACATATATTAGAGAAGAGAGGTGTAAGAGGGATATGATTACCATTTACACATATATTAGAGAAGAGACGTGTAAGGGGCGATATGATTACCATTTACACTTATATTAGAGAAGAGACGTGTAAGGGGTGATATGATTACCATTTACACTTACATTAGAGAAGAGAGGTGTAAGGGGTGATATGATTACTATTTACACTTATATTAGAGAAGAGAGGTGTAAGGGGTGATATGATTACCATTTACACATATATTAGAGAAGAGAGGTGTAAGGGGGATATGATTACCATTTACACATATATTAGAGAAGAGAGGTGTAAGGGTTGATATGATTACCATTTACACATATATTAGAGAAGAGACGTGTAAGGGGTGATATGATTACCATTTACACTTATATTAGAGAAGATACGTGTAAGGGGTGATATGATTACCATTTACACTTATATTAGAGAAGAGAAGTGTAAGGGGTGATATGATTACCATTTACACTTATATTAGAGAAGAGACGTGTAAGGGGCGATATGATTACCATTTACACTTATATTAGAGAAGAGAAGTGTAAGGGGGATATGATTACTATTTACACTTATATTAGAGAAGAGAGGTGTAAGGGGTGATATGATTACCATTTACACTTATATTAGAGAAGAGAGGTGTAAGGGGTGATATGATTACCATTTACACATATATTAGAGAAGAGACGTGTAAGGGGGATATGATTATCATCTACACTTATATTAGAGAAGAGAGGTGTAAGGGGTGATATGATTACTATTTACACATATATTAGAGAAGAGACGTCTAAGGGGGATATGATTACCATTTACACTTATATTAGAGAAGAGACGTCTAAGGGGGATATGATCACCATTTACATATATATTCAAGGTCAATACAAAGAACACAAAGAAGTATTGGATTAAAGCAGCACTCAGTCCCAATCAAATACCATGCAGTTAGAAAATCTTATAAATTTATTAAAAATTCAAAGTATAATAAAATTAAATTACATCAGAAAAAAGCCATCTAAAGAGATATACCGTGTATACAGAGATTCCCCTCCCGTCACACTGTGTTCATGTCCCTAATAATCCTAACACTAAAGGGTATCCCCCTAAAATAAAAAAAAGATTAGCAGCGTATATATAGCAACCACAGTCAGTATAGAAACATACTGGTACCAGAAAAACATGGAAATAAACGTTCACATCGTCTTGATAGATCACATCCAGATCTACTGTCACCAGTAACAATCTTCACTGTCTCCACAATGATGTGTGTTAGGATGAGCAGTTAGTAAATGATGTTAGATATTCCACATATATCCAGCTCTCCTGACATGAAGATGAATAATGGATGGACAACGATGCAGTCTTATGATAATGGAGAGCAATCACGGCATACACACATTTCAAGGGTTAATTCAAATGTTAGTGTCGGAGTCATTATTGTATATGGTCATGTAGTCGGTGTAAACAGGACTCTGTATTGGGACTTCTTCCGTATTATAAACCTCTTCACCCACATAATTTCAACCAGATCCCCTGTTACCTTCAGTCATCGGGTTCACTCACAGGTTGACTGGACCACTGAGACTTCCTCATACATACCACCCTTCTATCGTGGGCTTTAATTCCCCATATTGTCTTTCCATCTCCAAGTCCATCCTTTCATCAACTGTACAATTCCATAAAACTTCAACAGTGCTAGACTGCTCTCTTCCGCTTTACCCCTCTATTCACTCCAACGCGTTTCACCCGCATTACTTAAGGCATCATCCCTGATGGAGGAGTAAAGCGGAAGAGAGCAGTCTAGCACTGTTGAAGTTTTATGGAATTGTACATTTGATGAAAGGATGGACTTGGAGATGGGGAGACAATATGGGGAATTAAAGCCCACCATAGAAGGGTGGTATGTATGAGGAAGACTGACTGGTCGAGTCAACCTGGGAGTGAACCCGATGACTGAAGGTAACAGGGGATCTGGTTGACATTATATGGGTGAAGAGGTTTATAATACGGAAGAAGTCCCAATACAGAGTCCTGTTTACACCGCGTAAATGACCATATACAATAATGACTCTGACATTAACATTTGAATTAACCCTTGAAATGTGTGTATGCCGTGATTGCTCTCCATTATCATAAGACTGCATCGTTGTCCATCCATTATTCATCTTCATGTCAGGAGAGCTGGATATATATGTGGAATATCTAACATCATTTACTAACTGCTCATCCTAACACACATCATTGTGGAGACAGTGAAGATTGTTACTGGTGACAGTAGATCTGGATGTGATCTATCAAGACGATGTGCGCGTTTATTTCCATGTTTTTCTGGTACCAGTATGTTTCTATACTGACTGTGGTTGCTATATATACGCCGCTAATCTTTTTTTTATTTTAGGGGGATACCCTTTAGTGTTAGGATTATTAGGGACATGAACATAGGGTGAGGGGAGGGGAATCTCTGTGTACACGGTATATCTCTTTAGATGGCTTTTTTTCTGATGTAATTTGATTTTATTATATTTTTGGTTTTTAATTTTTAATACATTTATATGATTTTCTAACTGCATTGTATTTGATTGGGACTGAGTGCTGCTTTAATACCATACTTCTTTCTTGTGTTTTTTGATAAGATTATCTTGTGGGATATTAGCACCTTTGTGAGTTTCACAAAATTTGTCCCATGTTGGTATTATTACATTGAGTGCTTCATAACTTATTTCTTGTTTTCTCAATACAAAGAACTATCCAGTTAATTATTCATGCAAAGAGCTGAGCTAAGAACAATAGGTCATCCATTAAGACTAGAGGAAAGGTATTTTAGACTAAAACAAAGGCAGGGATTATTTACAGTAAGGGTGGTAAAGCTATGGAATTCTTTGCCTCAGGATGTTGTACTTGCATATCTAGCAGCAAACAATATTGAGAACTATGACAGTTGGTTTCAAAACAGATAGGATGTTGATCCAGGGAAATATTTAACTGCCATTTGGAGTCAGGAAGGATTTTTGTTTACCCACTTGGGGCTAAATTAGAAATTGCTCCAGAGGGCTTTTTTTTTGCCTTCCGCTGGATCAACAGGGGTGTTTTTGGCATGGGTTGGACTTGATGGACGCATGTCTTTTTTCAGCCTCATCAACTATGTGTGTAGAGATCCTCGCTGCGCTGTATCACATTCCCAGTTCCTCTGTCATTGTGGGGGACCCGTCCCCCAGATGGCTTTGGGCAGGTGTTACCCATGTGAGGACCAAAGCTGTGTGCAACTTCATATTCCTCTGTTCCTCGTGAGGTTAAATGGGCCTGTCCCCAATACGTGAGGCGTTAAAAGCTCAGAGTAGATAAGGAAGGTCACGATGCCTTTCCATGATGTGCTTCTGGTATCTCATTACAAGCTTGAATAAAAATAAGTACGTGCACAGCAGCTTCTACAGCACAAGGACCCGGCACACTCATCCGGAGACATCATCCTGGCTGAGCTATTGCACTGCCGTGGTTAAAGTCTGAGCAGTGTTTGTATACTAAATGCCAATGAGATATCTCAGTTGTTTAACCCTTTGAAGACCACAGAAGTGGGCACATCCCCTGGTCGTTATAGAGTTAATATATTATCTGTAGTAGTTGATCAGACCGCAGGGGCGCGGGTTCTAGCCCCAGCTGGGCTGACTCAGTCTTCCGTCCTTCTGAGGGTGATAAACTGAGCACCACTGAGCTGGGGACCAGGAACAGCTACTTGTCCACTTTCACCTGGTGCATATTTCCAAGGCCAAGCAACAAAGTATATGAGTCCCCGGGGGAAGGACGTGCTATATAAATTAGGTTTTTGTAGTAACATACAGTAGGAACATAGTGGATGAGGATGAATGTTGGGTGCAGTTAGAGATTTTAAAAGGAGTTGTAAGGGGCCCTGGAATAGGAACTGTGGCTAAAGGACATTCATATAAGGCCTTAAAGGGATAGTAATGTTTCATAATAAAAGCAGCTCTAATTAATCATCATAGTATTTGGACTTTGGAAAGTGTTATATTTATTCTGTCAGAGTTGTAGTACAAGAGTAATTCAATGACAAAGTGTCCCCCTCCCGCCCCTTTTACTGATGTAGACAAAAAGAGTTGTGAGGAGCACACATCAAGCACGAACAAGATTAAGTGTCTTGTTCTAAGGCATGGTAGCCTCTCAATGGTGCTACAACTCACGTTTTTCACTCCCATGTGCCATTGCAGAGAGGAAATCTCCATGTCCATATCAGACTGGTCCCGCCCACAGACAGGCCAGCTCCGAAATGTCAGGCAAATCCTCTCCGCACGAGAGAAACGGCAAAAACACAGACGTACGTTTCGGCCTATGTGAGCCTCGTCAGTGTGGTGCAGCCGAATCCCTCTAGGCACATGGAAGCAAGGGCCCATGCCTGGGATGCCCTTAAACTTAGGGAGACAAAAAGAGTTGTGAGGAGCACACATCAAGCACGAACAAGATTAAGTGTCTTGTTCTAGGCATGGTAGCCTCTCAATGGTGCTACAACTCACGTTTTTCACTCCCATGTGCCATTGCAGAGAGGAAATCTCCATGTCCATATCAAACTAGTCCCGCCCACAGACAGTCCAGCTTCGAAATGTCAGGCAAATCCTCTCCGCACGAGAGAAACGGCAAAACCACAGACGTATGTTTCGGCCTATGTGAGCCTCGTCAGTGTGGTGCAGCCAAATCCCTCTAGGCACATGGAAGCAAGGGCCCATGCCTGGGATGCCCTTAAACTTAGGGAGACAAAAAGAGTTGTGAGGAGCACACATCAAGCAGGAACAAGATAAACTGTCTTGTTCTAAGGCATGGTAGCCTCTCAATGGTGCTACAACTCACGTTTTTCACTCCCATGTGCCATTGCAGAGAGGAAATCTCCATGTCCATGTCCATATCAGACTGGTCCCGCCCACAGACAGTCCAGCTCCAAAATGTCAGGCAAAACCACAGACGTACTTTTCGGCCTATGTGAGCCTTATCAGTGTGGTGCAGCCGAATTCCTCTAGGCACATGGAAGCAAGGGTCCATGCCTGGGATGCCCTTAAACTTAGGGAGACAAAAAGAGTTGTGAGGAGCACACATCAAGCACGAACAAGATTAAGTGTCTTGTTCTAAGGCATGGTAGCCTCTCACTGGTGCTACAACTCATGTTTTTCACTCCCATGTGCCATTGCAGAGAGGAAATCTCCATGTCCGTATCAGACCAGACTGATATGAATATGGAAATTTTCTCTCTGCAATGGCATATGGGAGCGAAAAACGTGACTTGAGCAGCACCTGAGGGGCCACACATGCCTTGAGCAAACTACTTTATTTTGCTCTCTCGGTGTGCGCTCGTCACATTTTTTTGGTTTGTTGTCTCCCTAAGTGGAAGGGTATCCCAGGCATGGGACCTTGCTTCTGTGTGTCTAGAGGGGAACAACTGCATCCCACTGATGAGGTCCATATAGACCGAAACATACGTCTGTGGTTTGTGCTGTTTCTCTCGTGCGGAGTGGATTTGCCTGACATTTCGGGGCTGGACTGCCTGTGGGTGGGACCAGACTGATATGAATATGGAAATTTTCTCTCTGCAATGGCACATGGGAGCGAGAAACGTGACTTGAGCAGCACCTGAGGGGCCACACATGCCTTGAGCAATCTACTTTATTTTGCTCTTTCTCGGTGTGCGCTCGTCACATCCTTTTGGTTTGTTGTCTCCCTTTTACTGATGTAACACTGCTCAGCCAGATCAGAAGGGAGGTGCCCAGGTAGACTGCAGAGAGGAACAATCTTCAATTAAGATAAGGAAAAACCCTGAAAAACTTGTCAAGGGGTGCAGGGCTTTCATTGTTCTCATAGGAAGAAGATTGTCCCCTGCTGTTATCTGTCTGGTCTATGGACTGGATTCCACATCTGAGAAGAGATGGCTTACACTAGGTAAAAGGGGGGCAGGGATTTCATTGTTCTCATAGGAAGAAGATTGTCTCCTTCTGTTATCTGTCTGGTCTATGGACTGGATTCCACATCTGAGAAGAGATGGCTTACACTAGGTAAAAGGGGCAGGGCTTTCATTGTTCTCATAGGAAGAAGATTGTTCCCTTCTGTTATCTGTCTGGTCTATGGACTGGATTCCACATCTGAGAAGAGATGGCTTACACTAGGTAAAAGGGGGGCAGGACTTTCATTGTTCTCATAGGAAGAAGATTGTCCCCTGCTGTTATCTGTCTGGTCTATGGACTGGATTCCACATCTGAGAAGAGATGGCTTACACTAGGTAAAAGGGGGGCAGGGCTTTCATTGTTCTCATAGGAAGAAGATTGTCCCCTGCTGTTATCTGTCTGGTCTATGGACTGGATTCCACATCTGAGAAGAGATGGCTTACACTACGTAAAAGGGGCGGGAGGGGAAACTTTGCTTTTGAATATCTCTCAAACCATAAAGGTTTGAGAGATAAGACTTATATCGTTCTTCATGTTTTTTTAATGCCTACAAAATAAAATAAAGATAAAATGAAGTATTACTATCCCTTTAAAGGCATATTGAGGAGAGGAGGAAAATTGTGATGTTCTAAGTGCTTTTCATGTGTCCACAGACAGAGCCGATGAATAAGTGTGTTCAGTGTACACAAAACGCGTTAGGCGTACGTGTCTGTCACTTTATGTCCCCGTGAGGGGAACATTGTTAATTGCTAAATTATCTGTAAGCATTTCAGAGCAGCACCAAGTAGAATATCATTGTAGAAACTGAGTAAAAGTAGTTGTACAAATAATTTTTTTATAATAACAATTAATATTATTAAAAGCATCAGGACCAGGTATTTTATGAACTTTAAGGTCCTTAATAGCTGAAGCTCTTTCTTGAATAGAAATCTCAGTTCCTGGGAATATTAATAGTTTTTATTCTAGAATTCAGTGAGTGGGAAGAGGAGGCAGACAGTTGATTGTAGAGAGGGTTATAGTAGTCAGAAAGTACATGTGCAGCGTCATTAACAAGGACACAAGAAGTCCCCAAAGAATTTCTAATCCCTGGAATGTTTCTACTGTTAATCTGAGCTCATAATGTACCTGCCAGTATCCGATCTGATTTGTTAGACGTCTCATACAAGTGCTGCTTTGTCAATTTTAAAGGGATAGTAATACTTCGTTTTAACTTTATTTTATTTTGTAGGCATTAAAAAAACATGAAGAACGATATAAGTCTTATCTCTCAATCCTTTATGGTTTATGAGATATTCACAAGCAAAGTTTCCCCTCCCCTCCCCTTTTTCCTAGTGTAATCCATCTCTTCTCAGATGTGGAATCCAGTCCATAGACCAGACAGATAACAGCAGGGGACAATCTTCTTCCTATGAGAACAATGAAAGCCCTGCCCCCCTTTTTCCTAGTGTAATCCATCTCTTCTCAGATGTGGAATCCAGTCCATAGATCAGACAGATAACAGAAGGGGACAATCTTATTCCTATGAGAACAATGAAAGCCCTGCCCCTTTTACCTAGTGTAAGCCATCTCTTCTCAGATGTGGAATCCAGTCCATAGACCAGACAGATAACAGAAGGGGACAATCTTCTTCCTATGAGAACAATGAAATCCCTGCCCTCCTTTTACCTAGTGTAAGCCATCTCTTCTCAGATGTGGAATCCAGTCCATAGACCAGACAGATAACAGAAGGGGACAATCTTCTTCCTATGAGAACAATGAAAGCCCTGCCCCCCTTTTACCTAGTGTAAGCCATCTCTTCTCAGATATGGAATCCAGTCCATAGACCAGACAGATATCAGCAGGGGACAATCTTATTCCTATGAGAACAATGAAAGCCCTGCCCCCCTTTTACCTAGTGTAAGCCATCTCTTCTCAGATGTGGAATCCAGTCCATAGACCAGACAGATAACAGAAGGGGACAATCTTCTTCCTATGAGAACAATGAAATCCCTGCCCTCCTTTTACCTAGTGTAAGCCATCTCTTCTCAGATGTGGAATCCAGTCCATAGACCAGACAGATAACAGCAGGGGACAATCTTCTTCCTATGAGAACAATGAAATCCCTGCCCCTTTTACCTAGTGTAAGACCTCTCTTCTCACATGTGGAATGCAGTCCATAGACCAGACAGATAACAGAAGGGGACAATCTTCTTCCTATGAGAACAATGAAAGCCCTGCCCTCCTTTTACCTAGTGTAAGCCATCTCTTCTCAGATGTGGAATCCAGTCCATAGACCAGACAGATAACAGCAGGGGACAATCTTCTTCCTATGAGAACAATGAAAGCCCTGCCCCTTTTACCTAGTGTAAGACCTCTCTTCTCACATGTGGAATGCAGTCCATAGACCAGACAGATAACAGAAGGGGACAATCTTCTTCCTATGAGAACAATGAAAGCCCTGCCCTCCTTTTACCTAGTGTAAGCCATCTCTTCTCAGATGTGGAATCCAGTCCATAGACCAGACAGATAACAGAAGGGGACAATCTTCTTCCTATGAGAACAATGAAAGCCCTGCCCCCTTTTACCTAGTGTAAGCCATCTCTTCTCACATGTGGAATGCAGTCCATAGACCAGACAGATAACAGAAGGGGACAATCTTCTTCCTATGAGAACAATGAAAGCCCTGCCCTCCTTTTACCTAGTGTAAGCCATCTCTTCTCAGATGTGGAATCCAGTCCATAGACCAGACAGATAACAGAAGGGGACAATCTTCTTCCTATGAGAACAATGAAAGCCCTGCCCCCCTTTTACCTAGTGTAAGACATCTCTTCTCAGATGTGGAATCCAGTCCATAGACCAGACAGATAACAGAAGGGGACAATCTTCTTCCTATGAGAACAATGAAAGCCCTGCCCTCCGTTTACCTAGTGTGAGCCATCTCTTCTCAGATGTGGAATCCAGTCCATAGACCAGACAGATAACAGAAGGGGACAATCTTCTTCCTATGAGAACAATGAAAGCCCTGCCCCCCTTTTACCTAGTGTAAGCCATCTCTTCTCAGATGTGGAATCCAGTCCATAGACCAGACAGATAACAGAAGGGGACAATCTTCTTCCTATGAGAACAATGAAAGCCCTGCCCCCCTTTTACCTAGTGTAAGCCATCTCTTCTCAGATGTGGAATCCAGTCCATAGACCAGACAGATAACAGAAGAGGACAATCTTCTTCCTATGAGAACAATGAAAGCCCTGCCCCTTTTATCTAGTGTAAGCCATCTCTTCTCAGATGTGGAATCCAGTCCATAGACCAGACAGATAACAGCAGGGGACACTCTTATTCCTATGAGAACAATGAAAGCCCTGCCCCCCTTTTACCTAGTGTAAGCCATCTCTTCTCAGATGTGGAATCCAGTCCATAGACCAGACAGATAACAGAAGGGGACACTCTTATTCCTATGAAAACAATGAAATCCCTGCCCCCCTTGACAAGCTTTTCAGGTTTTTCCCTTATCTTAATTGAAGATTGTCCCTCTCTGCAGTCTACCTGGCACCTCCCTTCTGCTCTGGCTGAAAAGTGTTACATCAGTAAAAGGGGCGGGAGGGGGATACTTTATCATTGAATTACTCTTGTACTACAACAGTATTGATATAACACTCTCCAAGGTCCAAATACTATGATTATTAATTAGAGCTGTTTTTATTATGAAACATTACTATTCCTTTAAAGCTTTCTGAGTGTCTTCTAAAAGAAGCTGTCTGGGTTCACTTCTAGTCCGATCAATAAGCCCTAATTAGTGTGCAGATAAATGTTTATTTCTACACTGGAACTTGTTCAGTGCAAGTTGTAGATTAAGAAGAGTTTTGAGCTTTCAGTTTGCAATAGGATTGAAGACTAATCATTTTAATTCAGATGACCCTTTTGTAAGCTTCCCACAGAGAAATAGAGTGTTTATTAAGAATAAAATAATCCTCCAGTTCAGTTTCAGGGGCTTGAACCATTCCAGACCTATCAGAAGTGTGTCATTAAGTCTCCAGTTATATGAGGGATTGAACAAGAACGCACAAGCATACTAATATCTGCATGATCAGACCAGGTTATAATACTAATGTAAGGATTGGAAAGATCAGCTCCCAGATAGGTCTATACGGCTGTACGTGGAGTGGGGATTTGAGAAAAACGTATAATCTGCCTGAGTGAAAAGAAAGTCTCCAAATATCTAATAGTTTGGAAAAGATAGCAATTATGAAATAACCAGTCATTACAGTTCACAATATGAAATGAAGTAGAAGAACCAGAGGTTGGGGCGAGGGGTAGCAATAAACTCTCGGTCAGTTAACAAGGCTACAGAACCCCAGGCAGAAATGGAAGATGGATCTCAGCAATGAATAAAGAGTCAACAGTGAAATGTACTGAGAAAGAAGGAACAATTAACCACTAAAAGCCAACTATCACAATCAGCAAAACTGAAGATTTTGAGGGGACAGAGTTTGTGAATATAAATGGAAACACCAATTGAACAAGAATGGAAGGATTGGGAGAAATTAGGAACATTATTTTTTTACATGAGTTTCTTGGAGAAAGATGTCATATTTATTGGATTTCATACAAATGAGCTCAAATCTCCTCTTGATGGGACAGTTAAGATCTTTAGCTTTCAGGGATGCACTTTTAAAATGACTCGTGATATGAAGGGGAGAGAAGAGCTAGAGAAAGACTTATTGAACAGGCTAAAAAGCACATCTGAGTGAACTGAACAAGTGACATTTGTAGCCAGGAAAAGAGAAGAAAAGATGCTGAGATCCCTTGTGAGGGGCCTGACGACCAGAAAGTCCCTCCGCCCCAGAATAAGGATAAGATTGACTAAAAGAGCCAGGGGACCTGGTATGGGAAAAAGAGAAAACACTCCTGAGGAAGAGGGATGGAGGGAAGTGGAAACAAAACCAAACTGGAACAAGGACAATCAGGGGCTGGGCTTACAAAAGAACGATGATGATGAGAAGGAGCACACAATGGCTCTTGTCACGGAAGCTGGAAGGACACCGGGTCATCCTCAGCCGTCCTTCCGGGTCTTTCCTTCTCGAAGGCGGCTTACACAGCGTCGTTCCTACCGGTCGAGCAATAAACGGCTCGATCGAGCTCTCATATAGTCGTAGAATCCGTGTCGGAGTTGGAGGAAAGTTATAAAGTCGTAAACTCCATGTTGGAGTCGGGTGAAGTCAGCAGAGTCGAGTTGATAGTTCTAGAGGTCGACCAGAACCGTCGACTACGAGGTGAACAGGGAACAGTCGATGGGACTCGAAGTCAGAGTCGGGTTGCGGCCAGGACCACGGGTCGTAGAGATTGAATAGCTCTACACCCAGCCGAAGGATAACTGGGGGAACAGAGGAGTCCAGGTTGACAGACCTGACAGTCTACAAATCCCAAAGTCAGGACTGTGATCCGGATCTGCAGGTAGCTGGCAGCAGGCCATCGATGACACAGGATACTTCACTTGCATGGGCATCAGAGCGGACACTTTAAAGCACACCAGCATAAAGACACCAGGACTCTTTCTTAGTGCAAACGACTAATACTTTATTAGGTGAAACCACAGCTTATTTATACATTTCAAACTACATTGACTTGGGGCACAGTACATGGTGCAGACAGGACACAATGGGCGAGTTTTCAGGGATAATGTAATCATAACACATAAGACAAAGAACCAACAACAAATGGTTCAGGGCAACATAATAAGGCAGAAATTATTGTATTATTACACAAAAGGCTTGACTGGGGTAAACAATAGACAGCAAGGCTTGAGGGGCGGGAATACACATTCAAGAGACAATGACCAGGGGTTGAAGCACGTCCTCGACTAGTTTGAATATTCCACTTCAACCCTGGCCAATCAGATGCTATAGTGGGTCCGCTGGTCGACCAATCCCAGAGCTGCCTACTTTTCTCCATGTTAAGTCTATGGCATACCTTTAACCACCCTGCTCAGGGATCCGACCAATCCTGCAGCTGCCCACTGTCTTCAACCCCAAGTGTTCGACCCGGCATTGACGATTCAAACACCGAGCCAGGAACCTCCGACTAGTAGTCGGCGAATGTGTAATCATAGTGTATTTCCCAGTCTGACACTTAAACAAGGCATGCTGTCTTAACGTTCTCACCTGACAGCAATAAGGGCTTAAAAGTTTGTACGCCCAGACAATAAGGGTTCCAGACACGACAAAATGTTCACAGTTCCTTGTATAATGGGCTGAGCATTCGTATGCCCAGATAATGGTTTCAGTAACCAAGTAGGATCCATTACAACTTTCACAGGGGAAAGTGGGGAAAGGGAAGGTGTTAGTAGGGAGGAGGTAAATGGTGATAAAACCTCCAGATCCTGGGACTCAACTGGATGAACTCAAACAATAAGTGAAATGTACATAACGGTAGTCAAAGCCATATGGTTTAGGAGTAATGGAAGAGAATAAAAAAGGGGGGATCAATCAGAGAAGAGGAGCGTCAGGGTTTGGCAGAGCGCCTTCTGTATTCACATTCCCAGGTTACTCTTTTGTCACACACTTCACCCCATCCTTTAAAAGCACTCTGGCCAACCTCAATGACTGTACATGAGCTGGGGACGGAGGTGGGAGAAGAGCACCAGATCAAGAGATGTGAGGGCCCATATCGGTACCTTGCCTAGGGCCCCATGGAGCCTTAATTCGCCTCTGGGTGGGAGGAGATTCGGAGAGCTGGGGAGGGAGGTGGGAGGTGATTTGAAAACCAGGGGACGTCCAGCAGAGCTGTGGGGTACAGCTTGTACCGTAGATTTAGGAACTGGTGATGTCACAAAGTTTATATCAATAAAGTATTGAGATTAAAGAAAAAAGACAGCCTATTCACAGTGTTAAGAGTTACACCCAATAACCTACATTTTCTTGAAGGTGAAAGTTTCACCTTACATAACATTTTAAAGGAACTAACAACAAAAAAATGAAATAGGTTCCTAAATGTTATATATCCCATACTTACATCTAGTAGGTGTAAACATAATTATTCATATGATAGAGCCCTGTAACAGCATTCTAACCTTGCTTCTTAACATATGGCAATTGACCTGTCTGGAGGCTATGACCCTAATGTTGTTTGGGCTGTTTGTATGGAGAGATAAGTCAGTTGTTAATGGATTGTGATTAGTGACCACTGCTCTTGTATACAGAAGTGTTGTTATCTTATCTTAGCCTATTTACAGATAATCTTAGACAATTATAGGAGCTTAGGAAAAGGTAGAAATGGCTGTATCCTCAGAGTATATGTAAGACTGGATTTTAGGCCTCAGAAAAGAGATTTTTTTTACAGATTTTATTTGAAGTACTGGAGATTTAATTGAAACAAAATACAGTTACATTTTCAGTGTTAATGTTCCTTTGAATTTCCTTAGTGCCAAACAGACTGAGCCCAGAACTGATCAGTAAGAGCCCAGTGCCATCACTAAGAGCCCAGAACACATCAGTAAGAGCACAGTACCATCACTAAGAACCCAGAACCGATCAGTGAGAGCACAGTACCTCCACTAAGAGCCCAGAACTGATCAGTTAGAGCCCAGTACCAGCACTAAGAGCCCAGAACCCATCAGTAAGAGCTCAATATAAGACCAGTGCCATCCCTAAGAACCCAGAACCCATCAGTATGAGCCCAGTGCCATCCCTAAGAACCCATTAGTAAGAGCCCACTACCACCACTAAGAGCCCAGAACTGATCAGTAAGAGCACGGTACCATCACTAAGATCCAGAACCCATCAAAAAGAGCACAGTACCAGCACTAAGTGCCCAGGACCGATCAGTAAGAGCACAGTACCATCACTAAGATCCAGAACCCATCTGTAAGAGCATAGTACCATCACTAAGAGCCCAGAACCGATCAGTAAGAGCACAGTACCATCACTAAGAGCGCAGAACCCATCAGTAAGAGCACAGTACCATCACTAAGATCTAGAACCCATCAGTAAGAGCACAGTACCATCACTAAGAGCCCAGAACCGATCAGTAAGAGCACAGTACGATCACTAAGATCCAGAACCCATCAGTAAGAGCACAGTACCATAACTAAGATCCAGAACCCATCAGTAAGAGCACAGTACCATCACTAAGATCCAGAACCCATCAGTAAGAGCACAGTACCAGCACTAAGATTCAGAACCCATCAGTAAGAGCACAGTACCATCACTAAGATTCAGAACCCATCAGTAAGAGCACAGTACCATCAATAAGAGCCCAGAAGGGATCAATAAGAGCACAGTACCATCACTATGAGCCCAGAACTGATCAGTAAGAGCTCAGAACACATCAGTAAGAGCACAGTACCATCACTAAGAACCCAGATCCGATCAGTGAGAGCACAGTACCTCCACTAAGAGCCCAGAACTGATCAGTTAGAGCCCAGTACCAGCACTAAGAGCCCAGAACCCATCAGTAACAGCTCAATATAAGACCAGTGCCATCCCTAAGAACCCAGAACCCATCAGTATGAGCCCAGTGCCATCCCTAAGAACCCATTAGTAAGAGCCCACTACCACCACTAAGAGCCCAGAACTGATCAGTAAGAGCACGGTACCATCACTAAGATCCAGAACCCATCAAAAAGAGCACAGTACCAGCACTAAGTGCCCAGGACCGATCAGTAAGAGCACAGTACCATCACTAAGATCCAGAACCCATCTGTAAGAGCATAGTACCATCACTAAGAGCCCAGAACCGATCAGTAAGAGCACAGTACCAGCACTAAGAGCCCAGAACTCATCAGTAAGAGCACAGTTTGAAGGAACAGAAGGTTCAACTTTCATGTCCCTGTGATATATGAGGACTGTGGGATTACATGGACATTCCAGCAGTACATCTGTTATGGACTTTTCCTATCTCAAGTCCTTTGAACTCAACCTCGCCATCTATTGGTTGAAACTTGCATTGCAGCATTGTACTATGCACTGTCATCTATTGGTTGAGCCTTGCATTGCAGCATTGTACTATGCACTGCCATCTATTGGTTGGTGACCTACATTGCAGCATTGCCAAAAGCACCTTGTTAAAGGCGGTGTCGTTTTACCTGGACAGAGGGGTGAGTTCCTGCCACGAGGAGGTGTCGTCGTTGTCGCAGAGGGACCTGAACCGGTTACTCAGGATAAGGCAGAGGGGTTAGTGCCTGCCAAGCAGAGAGTTCTCAGCAGAGGGGAAGATACCTGCTCTGCGGTGACCTGTTCCAGTGGGTAGAAGTGCGAGTCCCTACCCAGGTCACTGCTCCCCATTGGGCTGGCTGCACCTGGAGGTCTTCCAATCCGGTTGACCGCTCCTCCTCTGGGTGGTGCAGCTGGATCCAGTGGTAAATGGCCCAGGTCTATCCGGTGGTCCTCTGAGGCCGGTCCGGTGTAAATGACCTGGTATGCGCCCCCCTAACGCTACAGGGGCGGGTGCCTGCCGCGGGGGGCCGTCACATTGGTGGCAGTTGTGGGATCTCTGCACTACAGAGTCCAAACCACCACTGGGATTCACCTCCATCAGGAAGTTCAGAGGAGAGCACAGCCAGACCCCGAGATGGAAGACATTTACAAGAAGCTGAGCATCGCATCGCTGAAGGAGCTGATCATTGCCTGAGGGTCTGATCATGGTCAACGCAGTAAGCCGGAGCTTGTTGTTCAGCTGATCAAGATGGATGTAGAGGCTGGCATAGCTAAGGCTCCAGCTCCACAGCAAAGGACAGAAACCCCCTTTCAGCAGAGGATGAGGGAGAGACTGGCTTACTTGACCCCACCTGTCTCTGAGGGTGCCATAAGAGAGATAACGCGGCAGGTTCGGGCGGAGTTAGACCATGCAGGAGACACAAGGTTCAATAGTAGATCCCTTCTTGATGCCGGGTCCTGGAGAAACAGCGGCACAATAATGGATCTTAAGGTAACCCACAAGCCCCCCTGTGTTGTGATACCTGAACTGGTGAGTGGGAGTGAGCTCACCAGCAGCCCCATGAAGCTGGCTCCTTTGTTAATGGACCCTGCCCTGGGGAAGGAGCAATGTGTGCTCTCCATGGGCATGGATGATACGGCCCTGAGGAATGGGACTACGGTCTTCCTCAAGGCAGAGAATGGTCCTGTGGTTTGTGGCCTGAAAGGAGAGGACCCCAGCAGACTGACGGAGAACAGTGCTGCTGGCCCTCTTGTTGATCCTATGGACTGTGAACTGGTGGGTGGGAATGCGTTCCCCACCAGCCCCCCTATGAACCCTGGCCTGATGAGTAGGGACGATACCTGCTCTGCGGTCACCTGTTCCAGTGGGTAGAAGTGCGAGTTCCTACCCAGGTCACTGCTCCCCATTGGGCTGGCTGCACCTGGAGGTCTTCCAATCCGGTTGACCGCTCCTCCTATGGGTGGTGCAGCTGGATCCAGTGGCAAACGGCCCAGGTCTGTCAGGTGGTCCTCTGAGGCCGGTCCTGTGTAAATGACCTGGTAGGCGCCCCCCTAACACTACGGGGCGGGTGCCTGCCGCGGGGGAGCCGTCACACACAGTACTATCGCTAAGAGACCAGAAGGGATCAGTAAGAGCACAGTAACATAGTAACATAGTAGATAAGGCTAAAAAAAGACATGCGTCCATCAAGTCCAGCCCATGACAAAAACACCCCTGTTAATCCAGAGGAAGGCAAAAAAAAACCCCTCTGGAGCCATTTCCAATCTAGTCCCAAGTTGTGTGTGTGTGTGTGTGTGTGGGGGGGGGGATTATTCCTTCCTGACTCCAATTGGTTCCCCGGATCAATATCCTATTTGCTTTGAAGCCATCTGTCATAATTGTCAATATTGTTCTGTGCTAGATAGGCATCCATTGCTTTTTTGAATGCAGTTGCATTATCTGCAAGCACATCATCCCTAGGCAAAGAATTCCGTAGCCTTACCACCCTTACTGTAAAGAATCCCTGCCTTTGTTTTAGCCAAAAGCACCTTTCCTCTAGTCTTAATGGATGACCTCTTGTTCTTAGCTCAGCTCTTTACATAAATAATTCATTGGATAGTTCTTTGTATTGACCTTGAATGTATTTGTAAATGGTAATCATATCACCCCTTAGACGTCTCTTTTCTAATGTAAACAAACCCAGTCTGGCTAGTCTCTCTTTGTAACTCAGATCCTCCAATCCCTTTATCAGTTTTGTTGCACGTCTCTGCACTTTTTCCAGTTCAGTCTTTTTAGAACAGGCGCCCGAAATTGTACTCCATATTCTAGAAGAGGCCTAACCAAGGATTTATACAGAGGTAGGATAATATTAGCATCCCTTGCTTCTACACCTCTTTTTATGCAGGATAGTACTCTATTTGCTTGTGCAGCAGCTGAGTGACTCTGCACACTGCTGTGAAGTCTATTGTCTATCAGTACTCCTAAATCTTTCTCTAATGAGGATTTCCCAAGTCGTTTCCCATTTAGAGTATATGTAGTGAGTTTGTTTCTACAGCCCAAATGCATAACCTTACATTTATCTACATTAAATGACATCTGCCACTTTTCTGCCCATTCACTTAGTTTATCTAAATCATTCTGTAGGGAAAAAACATCCAGCTCTGTATGTATTTCCTTACATAGCTTAGTGTCATCAGCAAAGATTGAGATGCTACTTTCAATTCCCACTTCTAGATCATTAATAAACAAATTAAAAAGCATTGGGCCCAGGACTGAACCCTGCGGCACCCCACTTATAACCTTAGACCAATTTGAAAAACTTCCATTTACAACAACTCTCTGCCATCTATCATTTAACCAGTTCTCAATCCATGTACAGACAACACCACGCAAACCGAATCCTTTTAATTTATGCAGTAACCTGTTGTGAGGCACTGTATCAAAGGCTTTTGCAATATCCAAGTATACTACATCAACAGTGATTCCCCTGTCCAAATTACTACTTACTGTTTCATAAAATGCAAGTAAATTAGTCTGACATGATCTGTTCTTCATGAAACCATGCTGATTCCTACTAATGATATTGTTTGTTTTCACATGGTTCTGAATTTTGTCAGTTAATAACCCTTCTAGTATCTTACCCACTATGGAAGTCAAGCTCACAGGCCTATAATTTCCTGGTTTGGATCTTGCTCCCTTTTTAAACAATGGAACTACATCAGCTTTCCTCCAATCACAGGGCACTATGCCTGATGCAAGTGAATCAATAAATATTAAGTATAATGGTTTTGCTATTACTGAACTAAATTCCTTAAGTACCCTTGGGTGTATGCCGTCAGCTCCAGGAGCTTTATTCACTATAACCCTTTCCAGTCTCTTTTGGACCTTGTCCTCAGTAAGCCATGTAGATGTTGGAGGAAATTCCGTGGTTTTGTCTGTTTGCCCATAGATTGTCATTAATGCTTCCTTTGTATATACTGAAGCAAAGAACGTATTTAGGGTGTCAGCCATAGCTTTATCCTTACTAATCAATTAATCTGTCTCAGTCCTAAGAGGACCCATACAACCAACCTTAACTTTTTTGGTATTAATATACTTGTAGAATTGTTTAGGGTTTTTCTTGCTTTCATTTGCAATGTTTCTCTCATTTTCTATTTTAGCTAGCTTAATTGCTTGTGTGCAGATTTTATTACATTCTTTATATTTTTTAAATGATGCATCTGACATGTTTGACTTAAACACTTTAAAAGCCTGTTTTTTATTTCTCATCCCCCTGCTAACCACATTATTAATCCACATTGGTTTAACTTTACTTCTTTTGTGCTTATTCCCCAATGGTATATATTGACGTGTATATTTGCCCAAGAGCATTTTAAATATATTCCATGATTCTTGTGCATTTTTATCTTTGAAAATTACATCCCACTGGATATCCTTTAACACTTATTTTAACTTTGTAAAATTAGCCTTTTTGAAATTGAATGTTTTGGTTAAACCCTTACTATTGGGTTTCTCATAACAAACTTCAAAGGATACAATATTGTGGTCACTGCTGCCCAAATGTTCCCTTACCTGCACACTGTTTACAATGTCAGAATTGTTTGAGAGCACTAGGTCAAGCAAGGCCTCTTTTCTAGTTGGCTCCTCTACTAGTTGGGACATAAAATGATAATTTATCATACTTAGAAAAATATTTCCCTTTGTTGTGCCTGAAGTCATATTGCTCCAGTCAGTTTCAGGATAGTTGAAATCTCCCATTATAATTACCTTTGCTGACCTAGCAGCCTTTTCCATTTGCAGTAAAAGTTGGGCTTCCTCCAACTCCCCAACATTAGGTGGCTCATAGCAAATCCCCACCAATATCTTTTTATTATGTGTGCCCCCAGTGTGTATTTCAACCCACAAGGCCTCTACCTTTTCATTGGACCCTTCATTTATATCTTCCCTCAAACTAGGTTTTAAGGCCCACTTTACATATAGGTACACCCCTCCTCCCCTTTTATTAACCCTGTCCCTCCTAAAAAGTGAATAACCCTCTAGACTGACTGCCAAGTCATACGTATCATCTAACCAGGTTTCAGACACTCCAGTCAGATCATACTGCTCATGTACTGCAATCATTTCTAGTTCCCCCATCTTACCAGCCAGACTGCGAGCATTTGCATGCATACATTTTATCTTTTTCCCATTCCTAAAGATTTTGTTCTTTGTCAAATGTATTTGTCTTTTATCAGGCTGTAACAACAGTACCAGCACTAAGATCCCAGTACCCATCAGTAGGAGCACAGTACCATCACTAAGATCCAGAACCCATCAGTAAGAGCACAGTACCACCACTAAGAGCCCAGAACCAATCAATAAGAACCTTCACTAAAAGCCCAAAACGGATCAGTAAGAGCTCAGTACCATCACTAAGAGCCCAGAAGGGATCAGTAAGAGCACTGTACCATCACTAAGAGTCCAGAACCAACAATAAGAGTCTAGAAGGGATCAGTAAGAGCACAGTATCATTACTAAGATCCAGAACCAATCAGTAAGAGCACAGTACCATCACTAAGATCCAGAACCCATCAGTTAGAGCACAGTACCACCACTAAGATTCAGAACCCATCAGTAAGAGCACAGTACCATCACTAAGAGCCCAGAAGGGATCAGTAAAAGCACAGTACCACCACTAAGATTCAGAACCCATCAGTATGAGCACAGTACCATCACTAAGAGCCCAGAACCCACCAGTAAGAGCCCAGAACTGATCAGTAAGAGCACAGTACCATCACTAAGAGGCCATAAACAAACAATAAGAGCACAGTACCATCACTAAGAGCCCAGAACCCACCAGTAAGAGCCCAGAACTGATCAGTAAGAGCACAGTACCATCACTAAGAGGCCATAAACAAACAATAAGAGCACAGTACCATCACTAAGAGCCCAAAACTGGTCAGTAAGAGCACAGTACCATCACTAAGATCCAGAACTGATCAGTAAGAGCACAGTACTATCACTAAGATCCAGAACCCATCAGTAAGAGCACAGTACCATAACGAAGATCCAGAACACATCAGTAAGGGATCAATAAGAGCCCAGTACCATCACTATGAGCCCAGAACTGATCAGTAAGAGTTCAGTACCAGCACTAAGAGCCTAGAACCGATCAGTAAGAGCACAGTACCATCACTAAGATTCAGAACCCATCAGTAAGAGTACAGTACCATCACTAAGATCCAGAACCCATCAGTAAGAGCACAGTACCATCACTAAGAGCCTAGAACCGATCAGTAAGAGCACAGTACCATCACTAAGATCCAGAACCCATCAGTAAGAGCACAGTACCATCACTAAGATTCAGAACCCCTCAGTAAGAGCACAGTACCATCACTAAGATCCAGAACCGATCAGTAAGAGTGCAATACCAGCACTAAGAGCCCAGAACCGATCAGTAGAAGCACAGTACCAGCACCAAGAGCCCAGAACTGATCAGTAAGAGCACAGTATTATCACTAAGATCCAGAACCCATCAGTAAGAGCACAGTACCATCACTAAGATTCAGAACCCCTCAGTAAGAGCACAGTACCAGCACTAAGAGGCCAGAACCCATCAGTAAGAGTGCAATACCAGCACTAAGAGCCCAGAACCGATCAGTAGAAGCACAGTACCATCACCAAGAGCCCGGAACTGATCAGTAAGAGCACAGTACCAGCACTAAGATCCCAGAACCCATCAGTAGGAGCACAGTACCATCACTAAGAGCCCAGAACCGTTCAGTAAGAGCACAGTACCATCACTAAGAGCCCAGAAACGATCATTAAGAGCACAGTACCATCACTAAGAGCCAGAACCGATCAGTAAGGTCACAGTACCAGCACTAAGCGCCAGAACCGATCATTAAGAGCCCAGTACCCCCACTAAGAGCTCAGTGCCACCACTAACAGCCCATAACCAATCAATAAGAGCACAGTACCAGCACTAAGAGCCTAGAACCGATCAGTAAGAGCACAGTACCATCACTAAGATCCAGAACCCATCAGTAAGAGCACAGTACCATCACTAAGATTCAGAACCCATCAGTAAGAGCACAGTACCAGCACTAAGAGGCCAGAACCCATCAGTAAGAGTGCAATACCAGCACTAAGAGCCCAGAACCGATCAGTAGAAGCACAGTACCAGCACCAAGAGCCCGGAACTGATCAGTAAGAGCACAGTACCAGCACTAAGATCCCAGAACCCATCAGTAGGAGCACAGTACCATCACTAAGAGCCCAGAACCGTTCAGTAAGAGCACAGTACCATCACTAAGAGCCCAGAAACGATCATTAAGAGCACAGTACCATCACTAAGAGCCAGAACCGATCAGTAAGGTCACAGTACCAGCACTAAGCGCCAGAACCGATCATTAAGAGCCCAGTACCAGCACTAAGAGCCAGAACCGATCAGTAAGGTCACAGTACCGGCACTAAGAGCCAGAACCGATCATTAAGAGCCCAGTACCCCCCACTAAGAGCCCAGAACAGATCAGTAAGGTCACAGTACCATCATTAAGAGCCCAGAACCGAACTGAAAGAGCACAGTACCATCACTAAGAGCCCAAAACCGGTCAGTAAGAGCACAGTACCATCACTAAGATCCAGAACTGATCAGTAAGAGCACAGTACTATCACTAAGATCCAGAACCCATCAGTAAGAGCACAGTACCATAACTAAGATCCATAACCCATCAGTAAGGTATCAATAAGAGCCCAGTACCATCCTAACAGCCCAGAACTGATCAGTAAGAGCTCAGTGCCACCACTAAGAGCCCATAACCAATCAATAAGAGCACAGTACCAGCACTAAGAGCCTAGAACTGATCAGTAAGAGCACAGTACCATCACTAAGATCCAGAACCCATCAGTAAGAGCACAGTACCATCACTAAGATTCAGAACCCATCAGTAAGAGCACAGTACCATCACTAAGATCCAGAACCGATCAGTAAGAGTGCAATACCAGCACTAAGAGCCCAGAACCGATCAGTAGAAGCACAGTACCAGCACCAAGAGCTCGGAACTGATCAGTAAGAGCACAGTACTATCACTAAGATCTAGAACCCATCAGTAAGAGCACAGTACCATAACTAAGATCCAGAACCCATCAGTAAGGGATCTATAAGAGCCCAGTACCATCCTAACAGCCCAGAACTGATCAGTAAGAGCTCAGTGCCACCACTAAGAGCCCATAACCAATCAATAAGAGCACAGTACCAGCACTAAGAGCCTAGAACCGATCAGTAAGAGCACAGTACCATCACTAAGATCCCAGAACCCATCAGTAAGAGCACAGTACCATCACTAAGATTCAGAACCCATCAGTAAGAGCACAGTACCAGCACTAAGAGGCCAGAACCCATCAGTAAGAGTGCAATACCAGCACTAAGAGCCCAGAACCGATCAGTAGAAGCACAGTACCATCACCAAGAGCCCGGAACTGATCAGTAAGAGCACAGTACCAGCACTAAGATCCCAGAACCCATCAGTAGGAGCACAGTACCATCACTAAGAGCCCAGAACCGTTCAGTAAGAGCACAGTACCATCACTAAGAGCCCAGAAACGATCATTAAGAGCACAGTACCATCACTAAGAGCCAGAACCGATCAGTAAGGTCACAGTACCAGCACTAAGCGCCAGAACCGATCATTAAGAGCCCAGTACCCCCACTAAGAGCCCAGAACAGATCAGTAAGGTCACAGTACCATCATTAAGAGCCCAGAACCGAACTGAAAGAGCACAGTACCAGCACTAAGAGCCCAGAACCCATCAGTAAGAGCCAAGTACCAGTGCTAAGAGCCGAGAATCGATCAGTAAGAGGCCAGAACAGATCCGTGAGAGCACAGTACCATTACTAAGAACCAGAACCAATCAGTAAAAGCACAGTACCATCACTAAGATCCAGAACCAAAAATAGATCAGTAAGACCCCAGTAGTAACACTAAGATCCAGAACCCATCGGAAGGAGCCCATAAAAGATTAGTAAGAGCACAGTACCATCACAAAGAACCCAGAACTCATCAGTAAAAGCCCACTATCACCACTAAGAGCCCAGAACCCATCAGTAATAGCACAGGCACCTCTAAGAGTCCAGAACCCATCAGTAATAGCACAGGCACCTCTAAGAGTCCAGAACCTGTCAGTAATAGCACAGGTACCTCTAAGAGTCCAGAGCCCATCAGTAATAGCACAGGCACCACTAAGATCCCAGAGCCCATCAGTAATAGCACAGGCACCTCTAAGATCCCAGAACCCATCAGTAATAGCACAGGCACCTCTAAGAGTCCAGAGCCCATCAGTAATAGCACAGGCACCTCTAAGATCCCAGAACCCATCAGTAATAGCACAGGCACCTCTAAGAGTCCAGAACCCATCAGTAATAGCACAGGCACCTCTAAGATCCCAGAGCCCATCAGTAATAGCACAGGCACCTCTAAGAGTCCAGAGCCCATCAGTAATAGCACAGGTACCTCTAAGAGTCCAGAGCCCATCGGTAATAGCACAGGCACCTCTAAGATCTCATAGCCCATCAGTAATAGCACAGACACCTCTAAGAGCACAGAACCCATCAGTAATAGCACAGTACCACCTCTAAGAGTCCTGAGCCCATCAGTAATAGCACAGTACCACCTCTAAGAGTCCAGAGCCCATCAGTAATAGCACAAGCACCTCTAAGATCCCAGAGCCCATCAGTAATAGCACAGGCACCTCTAAGATCCCAGAGCCCATCAGTAATAGCACAGGCACCTCTAAGATCCCAGAGCCCATCAGTAATAGCACAGGCACCTCTAAGAGTCCAGAGCCCATCAGTAATAGCACAGGCACCTCTAAGATCCCAGAGCCCATCAGTAATAGCACAGGCACCTCTAAGATCCCAGAGCCCATCAGTAAGAGCCCAGTACCAGTGCTAAGAGCCAAGAATCGATCAGTAAGAGGCCAGAACAGATCCGTGAGAGCACAGTACCATTACTAAGAACCAGAACCAATCAGTAAGAGCACAGTACCATCACTAAGATCCAGAACCAAAAATAGATCAGTAAGACCCCAGTAGTAACACTAAGATCCAGAACCCATCGGAAGGAGCCCATAAAAGATTAGTAAGAGCACAGTACCATCACAAAGAATCCAGAACTCATCAGTAAAAGCCCACTATCACCACTAAGAGCCCAGAACCCATCAGTAATAGCACAGGCACCTCTAAGAGTCCAGAACCCATCAGTAATAGCACAGGCACCTCTAAGAGTCCAGAACCCGTCAGTAATAGCACAGGCACCTCTAAGTGTCCAGAACCCATCAGTAATAG
Source organism: Rhinophrynus dorsalis (assembly GCA_037306005.1). Taxonomy (NCBI): domain Eukaryota; kingdom Metazoa; phylum Chordata; class Amphibia; order Anura; family Rhinophrynidae; genus Rhinophrynus; species Rhinophrynus dorsalis. The sequence goes on from JBBDGT010000246.1 coordinate 67,370, forward strand.
CACAGGCACCTCTAAGAGTCCAGAGCCCATCAGTAATAGCACAGGCACCTCTAAGATCCCACAGCCCATCAGTAATAGCACAGGCACCTCTAAGAGTCCAGAGTCCATCAGTAATAGCACAGGCACCTCTAAGAGTCCAGAGCCCATCAGTAATAGCACAGGCACCTCTAAGATCTCATAGCCCATCAGTACTAGCACAGGCACCTCTAAGAGCACAGAACCCATCAGTAATAGCACAGACACCTCTAAGAGTCCAGAGCCCATCAGTAATAGCACAGTACCACCTCTAAGAGTCCAGAACCAATCAGTAATAGCACAGTACCACCTCTAAGAGTCCTGAGCCCATCAGTAATAGCACAGTACCACCTCTAAGAGTCCAGAGCCCATCAGTAATAGCACAGGCACCTCTAAGTTCCCAGAGCCCATCAGTAATAGCACAGGCACCTCTAAGATCCCAGAACCCATCAGTAATAGCACAGGCACCTCTAAGTTCCCAGAGCCCATCAGTAATAGCACAGGCACCTCTAAGATCCCAGAGCCCATCAGTAATAGCACAGGCACCTCTAAGATCCCAGAGCCCATCAGTAATAGCACAGGCACCTCTAAGATCCCAGAGCCCATCAGTAATAGCACAGGCACCTCTAAGATCTCATAGCCCATCAGTAATAGCACAGGCACCTCTAAGATCCCAGAGCCCATCAGTAATAGCACAGTACCACCTCTAAGATCCCAGAGCCCATCAGTAATAGCACAGGCACCTCTAAGATCCCAGAGCCCATCAGTAATAGCACAGGCACCTCTAAGTTCCCAGAGCCCATCAGTAATAGCACAGGCACCTCTAAGATCCCAGAACCCATCAGTAATAGCACTGGCACCTCTAAGTTCCCAGAGCCCATCAGTAATAGCACAGGCACCTCTAAGATCCCAGAGCCCATCAGTAATAGCACAGGCACCTCTAAGATCCCAGAGCCCATCAGTAATAGCACAGGCACCTCTAAGAGTCCAGAGCCCATCAGTAATAGCACAGGCACCTCTAAGAGTCCAGAACCCATCAGTAATAGCACAGGCACCTCTAAGAGTCCAGAACCCATCAGTAATAGCACAGGCACCTCTAAGATCCCAGAGCCCATCAGTAATAGCACAGGCACCTCTAAGAGTCCAGAGCCCATCAGTAATAGCACAGGCACCTCTAAGATCCCAGAGCCCATCAGTAATAGCACAGGCACCTCTAAGATCCCAGAGCCCATCAGTAATAGCACAGTACCACCTCTAAGATCCCAGAGCCCATCAGTAATAGCACAGGCACCTCTAAGATCCCAGAGCCCATCAGTAATAGCACAGGCACCTCTAAGTTCCCAGAGCCCATCAGTAATAGCACAGGCACCTCTAAGATCCCAGAGCCCATCAGTAATAGCACAGGCACCTCTAAGATCCCAGAGCCCATCAGTAATAGCACAGGCACCTCTAAGATCCCAGAGCCCATCAGTAATAGCACAGGCACCTCTAAGATCTCATAGCCCATCAGTAATAGCACAGGCACCTCTAAGATCCCAGAGCCCATCAGTAATAGCACAGTACCACCTCTAAGATCCCAGAGCCCATCAGTAATAGCACAGGCACCTCTAAGATCCCAGAGCCCATCAGTAATAGCACAGGCACCTCTAAGTTCCCAGAGCCCATCAGTAATAGCACAGGCACCTCTAAGATCCCAGAACCCATCAGTAATAGCACTGGCACCTCTAAGTTCCCAGAGCCCATCAGTAATAGCACAGGCACCTCTAAGATCCCAGAGCCCATCAGTAATAGCACAGGCACCTCTAAGATCCCAGAGCCCATCAGTAATAGCACAGGCACCTCTAAGAGTCCAGAGCCCATCAGTAATAGCACAGGCACCTCTAAGAGTCCAGAACCCATCAGTAATAGCACAGGCACCTCTAAGAGTCCAGAACCCATCAGTAATAGCACAGGCACCTCTAAGATCCCAGAGCCCATCAGTAATAGCACAGGCACCTCTAAGAGTCCAGAGCCCATCAGTAATAGCACAGGCACCTCTAAGATCCCAGAGCCCATCAGTAATAGCACAGGCACCTCTAAGATCCCAGAGCCCATCAGTAATAGCACAGTACCACCTCTAAGATCCCAGAGCCCATCAGTAATAGCACAGGCACCTCTAAGATCCCAGAGCCCATCAGTAATAGCACAGGCACCTCTAAGTTCCCAGAGCCCATCAGTAATAGCACAGGCACCTCTAAGATCCCAGAACCCATCAGTAATAGCACAGGCACCTCTAAGTTCCCAGAGCCCATCAGTAATAGCACAGGCACCTCTAAGATCCCAGAGCCCATCAGTAATAGCACAGGCACCTCTAAGATCCCAGAGCCCATCAGTAATAGCACAGGCACCTCTAAGAGTCCAGAGCCCATCAGTAATAGCACAGGCACCTCTAAGATCCCAGAGCCCATCAGTAATAGCACAGGCACCTCTAAGAGTCTAGAACCCATCAGTAATAGCACAGGCACCTCTAAGAGTCCAGAACCCATCAGTAATAGCACAGGCACCTCTAAGATCCCAGAGCCCATCAGTAATAGCACAGGCACCTCTAAGAGTCCAGAGCCCATCAGTAATAGCACA
>JBBDGT010000246.1:82500-93987 GCA_037306005.1 Rhinophrynus dorsalis
AGCACTATTACTGTAACACTGTGTATTGTGTGTGTGTGACTCACCTCATTACACTATACACAGCTCCCAGCACTATTACTGTAACACTGTGTATTGTGTGTGTGACTCACCCCATTACACTACACACAGCTCCCAGCACTATTACTGTAACACTGTGTATTGTGTGTGTGTGACTCACCTCATTACACTACACACAGCTCCCAGTACTATTACTGTAACACTGTGTATTGTGTGTGTGTGACTCACCTCATTACACTACACACAGCTCCCAGCACTATTACTGTAACACTGTGTATTGTGTGTGTGTGACTCACCTCATTACACTACACACACAGCTCCCAGCACTATTACTGTAACACTGTGTATTGTGTGTATGACTCACCCCATTACACTACACACAGCTCCCAGCACTATTACTGTAACACTGTGTATTGTGTGTGTGTGACTCACCTCATTACACTATACACACAGCTCCCAGCACTATTACTGTAACACTGTGTATTGTGTGTGTGACTCACCTCATTACACTATACACAGCTCCCAGCACTATTACTGTAACACTGTGTATTGTGTGTGTGTGACTCACCTCATTACACTATACACACAGCTCCCAGCACTATTACTGTAACACTGTGTATTGTGTGTGTGTGACTCACCTCATTACACTACACACAGCTCCCAGCACTATTACTGTAACACTGTGTATTGTGTGTGTGTGACTCACCTCATTACACTACACACACAGCTCCCAGCACTATTACTGTAACACTGTGTATTGTGTGTGTGTGACTCACCTCATTACACTATACACACAGCTCCCAGCACTATTACTGTAACACTGTGTATTGTGTGTGTGTGACTCACCTCATTACACTATACACACAGCTCCCAGCACTATTACTGTAACACTGTGTATTGTGTGTGTGTGACTCACCCCATTACACTATACACACAGCTCCCAGCACTATTACTGTAACACTGTGTATTGTGTGTGTGTGACTCACCCCATTACACTACACACAGCTCCCAGCACTATTACTGTAACACTGTGTATTGTGTGTGTGTGACTCACCCCATTACACTATACACAGCTCCCAGCACTATTACTGTAACACTGTGTATTGTGTGTGTGTGACTCACCTCATTACACTACACACAGCTCCCAGCACTATTACTGTAACACTGTGTATTGTGTGTGTGTGACTCACCTCATTACACTATACACACAGCTCCCAGCACTATTACTGTAACACTGTGTATTGTGTGTGTGTGACTCACCTCATTACACTACACACAGCTCCCAGCACTATTACTGTAACACTGTGTATTGTGTGTGTGTGACTCACCTCATTACACTACACACAGCTCCCAGCACTATTACTGTAACACTGTGTATTGTGTGTGTGTGACTCACCTCATTACACTACACACAGCTCCCAGCACTATTACTGTAACACTGTGTATTGTGTGTGTGACTCACCTCATTACACTATACACAGCTCCCAGCACTATTACTGTAACACTGTGTATTGTGTGTGTGTGACTCACCCCATTACACTACACACAGCTCCCAGCACTATTACTGTAACACTGTGTATTGTGTGTGTGTGACTCACCTCATTACACTACACACACAGCTCCCAGCACTATTACTGTAACACTGTGTATTGTGTGTGTGTGACTCACCCCATTACACTACACACAGCTCCCAGCACTATTACTGTAACACTGTGTATTGTGTGTGTGTGACTCACCTCATTACACTATACACAGCTCCCAGCACTATTACTGTAACACTGTGTATTGTGTGTGTGTGACTCACCTCATTACACTACACACAGCTCCCAGCACTATTACTGTAACACTGTGTATTGTGTGTGTGACTCACCCCATTACACTACACACAGCTCCCAGCACTATTACTGTAACACTGTGTATTGTGTGTGTGACTCACCTCATTACACTACACACAGCTCCCAGCACTATTACTGTAACACTGTGTATTGTGTGTGTGACTCACCCCATTACACTACACACAGCTCCCAGCACTATTACTGTAACACTGTGTATTGTGTGTGTGTGACTCACCTCATTACACTACACACACAGCTCCCAGCACTATTACTGTAACACTGTGTATTGTGTGTGTGTGACTCACCCCATTACACTATACACACAGCTCCCAGCACTATTACTGTAACACTGTGTATTGTGTGTGTGACTCACCTCATTACACTACACACAGCTCCCAGCACTATTACTGTAACACTGTGTATTGTGTGTGTGTGACTCACCTCATTACACTATACACAGCTCCCAGCACTATTACTGTAACACTGTGTATTGTGTGTGTGTGACTCACCTCATTACACTACACACAGCTCCCAGCACTATTACTGTAACACTGTGTATTGTGTGTGTGACTCACCCCATTACACTACACACAGCTCCCAGCACTATTACTGTAACACTGTGTATTGTGTGTGTGTGACTCACCTCATTACACTACACACACAGCTCCCAGCACTATTACTGTAACACTGTGTATTGTGTGTGTGTGACTCACCTCATTACACTATACACAGCTCCCAGCACTATTACTGTAACACTGTGTATTGTGTGTGTGTGACTCACCTCATTACACTACACACAGCTCCCAGCACTATTACTGTAACACTGTGTATTGTGTGTGTGACTCACCCCATTACACTACACACAGCTCCCAGCACTATTACTGTAACACTGTGTATTGTGTGTGTGTGACTCACCTCATTACACTACACACACAGCTCCCAGCACTATTACTGTAACACTGTGTATTGTGTGTGTGTGACTCACCTCATTACACTATACACAGCTCCCAGCACTATTACTGTAACACTGTGTATTGTGTGTGTGTGACTCACCTCATTACACTATACACAGCTCCCAGCACTATTACTGTAACACTGTGTATTGTGTGTGTGTGACTCACCTCATTACACTACACACAGCTCCCAGCACTATTACTGTAACACTGTGTATTGTGTGTGTGACTCACCCCATTACACTACACACAGCTCCCAGCACTATTACTGTAACACTGTGTATTGTGTGTGTGTGACTCACCTCATTACACTACACACACAGCTCCCAGCACTATTACTGTAACACTGTGTATTGTGTGTGTGTGACTCACCTCATTACACTACACACAGCTCCCAGCACTATTACTGTAACACTGTGTATTGTGTGTGTGACTCACCTCATTACACTACACACAGCTCCCAGCACTATTACTGTAACACTGTGTATTGTGTGTGTGACTCACCTCATTACACTACACACAGCTCCCAGCACTATTACTGTAACACTGTGTATTGTGTGTGTGTGACTCACCTCATTACACTATACACACAGCTCCCAGCACTATTACTGTAACACTGTGTATTGTGTGTGTGTGACTCACCTCATTACACTATACACACAGCTCCCAGCACTATTACTGTAACACTGTGTATTGTGTGTGTGTGACTCACCCCATTACACTACACACAGCTCCCAGCACTATTACTGTAACACTGTGTATTGTGTGTGTGTGACTCACCCCATTACACTACACACACAGCTCCCAGTACTATTACTGTAACACTGTGTATTGTGTGTGTGACTCACCCCATTACACTACACACACAGCTCCCAGCACTATTACTGTAACACTGTGTATTGTGTGTGTGTGACTCACCTCATTACACTACACACACAGCTCCCAGCACTATTACTGTAACACTGTGTATTGTGTGTGTGTGACTCACCTCATTACACTATACACACAGCTCCCAGCACTATTACTGTAACACTGTGTATTGTGTGTGTGTGACTCACCCCATTACACTACACACAGCTCCCAGCACTATTACTGTAACACTGTGTATTGTGTGTGTGTGACTCACCCCATTACACTACACACACAGCTCCCAGTACTATTACTGTAACACTGTGTATTGTGTGTGTGTGACTCACCCCATTACACTACACACACAGCTCCCAGTACTATTACTGTAACACTGTGTATTGTGTGTGTGTGACTCACCCCATTACACTATACACACAGCTCCCAGCACTATTACTGTAACACTGTGTATTGTGTGTGTGACTCACCTCATTACACTACACACAGCTCCAGCACTATTACTGTAACACTGTGTATTGTGTGTGTGTGACTCACCCCATTACACTATACACAGCTCCCAGCACTATTACTGTAACACTGTGTATTGTGTGTGTGTGACTCACCTCATTACACTACACACAGCTCCCAGCACTATTACTGTAACACTGTGTATTGTGTGTGTGTGACTCACCTCATTACACTACACACAGCTCCCAGCACTATTACTGTAACACTGTGTATTGTGTGTGTGTGACTCACCTCATTACACTACACACACAGCTCCCAGCACTATTACTGTAACACTGTGTATTGTGTGTGTGTGACTCACCTCATTACACTACACACAGCTCCCAGCACTATTACTGTAACACTGTGTATTGTGTGTGTGACTCACCTCATTACACTACACACAGCTCCCAGCACTATTACTGTAACACTGTGTATTGTGTGTGTGTGACTCACCTCATTACACTATACACACAGCTCCCAGCACTATTACTGTAACACTGTGTATTGTGTGTGTGTGACTCACCTCATTACACTATACACACAGCTCCCAGCACTATTACTGTAACACTGTGTATTGTGTGTGTGTGACTCACCTCATTACACTACACACACAGCTCCCAGCACTATTACTGTAACACTGTGTATTGTGTGTGTGTGACTCACCCCATTACACTATACACACAGCTCCCAGCACTATTACTGTAACACTGTGTATTGTGTGTGTGACTCACCTCATTACACTACACACACAGCTCCCAGCACTATTACTGTAACACTGTGTATTGTGTGTGTGACTCACCCCATTACACTACACACACAGCTCCCAGCACTATTACTGTAACACTGTGTATTGTGTGTGTGTGACTCACCCCATTACACTATACACAGCTCCCAGCACTATTACTGTAACACTGTGTATTGTGTGTGTCTGACTCACCCCATTACACTACACACAGCTCCCAGCACTATTACTGTAACACTGTGTATTGTGTGTGTGTGACTCACCCCATTACACTACACACAGCTCCCAGCACTATTACTGTAACACTGTGTATTGTGTGTGTGTGACTCACCCCATTACACTACACACACAGCTCCCAGCACTATTACTGTAACACTGTGTATTGTGTGTGTGACTCACCTCATTACACTACACACAGCTCCCAGCACTATTACTGTAACACTGTGTATTGTGTGTGTGTGACTCACCCATTACACTATACACAGCTCCCAGCACTATTACTGTAACACTGTGTATTGTGTGTGTGTGACTCACCCCATTACACTACACACAGCTCCCAGCACTATTACTGTAACACTGTGTATTGTGTGTGTGTGACTCACCCCATTACACTACACACAGCTCCCAGCACTATTACTGTAACACTGTGTATTGTGTGTGTGTGACTCACCCCATTACACTACACACAGCTCCCAGCACTATTACTGTAACACTGTGTATTGTGTGTGTGACTCACCTCATTACACTATACACACAGCTCCCAGCACTATTACTGTAACACTGTGTATTGTGTGTGTGACTCACCCCATTACATTACACACAGCTCCCAGCACTATTACTGTAACACTGTGTATTGTGTGTGTGTGACTCACCTCATTACACTACACACAGCTCCCAGCACTATTACTGTAACACTGTGTATTGTGTGTGTGTGACTCACCTCATTACACTATACACAGCTCCCAGCACTATTACTGTAACACTGTGTATTGTGTGTGTGACTCACCTCATTACACTATACACACAGCTCCCAGCACTATTACTGTAACACTGTGTATTGTGTGTGTGTGACTCACCCCATTACACTACACACACAGCTCCCAGCACTATTACTGTAACACTGTGTATTGTGTGTGTGTGACTCACCTCATTACACTATACACAGCTCCCAGCACTATTACTGTAACACTGTGTATTGTGTGTGTGTGACTCACCCCATTACACTATACACACAGCTCCCAGCACTATTACTGTAACACTGTGTATTGTGTGTGTGTGACTCACCCCATTACACTACACACAGCTCCCAGCACTATTACTGTAACACTGTGTATTGTGTGTGTGTGACTCACCCCATTACACTACACACAGCTCCCAGCACTATTACTGTAACACTGTGTATTGTGTGTGTGTGACTCACCTCATTACACTATACACAGCTCCCAGCACTATTACTGTAACACTGTGTATTGTGTGTGTGTGACTCACCCCATTACACTATACACACAGCTCCCAGCACTATTACTGTAACACTGTGTATTGTGTGTGTGACTCACCTCATTACACTACACACAGCTCCCAGCACTATTACTGTAACACTGTGTATTGTGTGTGTGTGACTCACCTCATTACACTATACACAGCTCCCAGCACTATTACTGTAACACTGTGTATTGTGTGTGTGTGACTCACCCATTACACTATACACACAGCTCCCAGCACTATTACTGTAACACTGTGTATTGTGTGTGTGACTCACCTCATTACACTACACACAGCTCCCAGCACTATTACTGTAACACTGTGTATTGTGTGTGTGTGACTCACCACATTACACTATACACAGCTCCCAGCACTATTACTGTAACACTGTGTATTGTGTGTGTGTGACTCACCCCATTACACTATACACAGCTCCCAGCACTATTACTGTAACACTGTGTATTGTGTGTGTGTGACTCACCCCATTACACTATACACACAGCTCCCAGCACTATTACTGTAACACTGTGTATTGTGTGTGTGACTCACCTCATTACACTACACACAGCTCCCAGCACTATTACTATAACACTGTGTATTGTGTGTGTGACTCACCTCATTACACTATACACACAGCTCCCAGCACTATTACTGTAACACTGTGTATTGTGTGTGTGTGACTCACCTCATTACACTATACACAGCTCCCAGCACTATTACTGTAACACTGTGTATTGTGTGTGTGACTCACCTCATTACACTATACACACAGCTCCCAGCACTATTACTGTAACACTGTGTATTGTGTGTGTGTGACTCACCACATTACACTATACACAGCTCCCAGCACTATTACTGTAACACTGTGTATTGTGTGTGTGTGACTCACCCCATTACACTATACACACAGCTCCCAGCACTATTACTGTAACACTGTGTATTGTGTGTGTGTGACTCACCCCATTACACTACACACACAGCTCCCAGCACTATTACTGTAACACTGTGTATTGTGTGTGTGTGACTCACCCCATTACACTACACACAGCTCCCAGCACTATTACTGTAACACTGTGTATTGTGTGTGTGTGACTCACCTCATTACACTATACACACAGCTCCCAGCACTATTACTGTAACACTGTGTATTGTGTGTGTGACTCACCTCATTACACTATACACACAGCTCCCAGCACTATTACTGTAACACTGTGTATTGTGTGTGTGTGACTCACCTCATTACACTATACACACAGCTCCCAGCACTATTACTGTAACACTGTGTATTGTGTGTGTGTGACTCACCTCATTACACTACACACAGCTCCCAGCACTATTACTGTAACACTGTGTATTGTGTGTGTGTGACTCACCTCATTACACTACACACAGCTCCCAGCACTATTACTGTAACACTGTGTATTGTGTGTGTGACTCACCTCATTACACTACACACACAGCTCCCAGCACTATTACTGTAACACTGTGTATTGTGTGTATGACTCACCCCATTACACTACACACACAGCTCCCAGCACTATTACTGTAACACTGTGTATTGTGTGTGTGACTCACCTCATTACACTACACACAGCTCCCAGCACTATTACTGTAACACTGTGTATTGTGTGTGTGTGACTCACCTCATTACACTACACACAGCTCCCAGCACTATTACTGTAACACTGTGTATTGTGTGTGTGACTCACCTCATTACACTACACACACAGCTCCCAGCACTATTACTGTAACACTGTGTATTGTGTGTGTGACTCACCTCATTACACTACACACAGCTCCCAGCACTATTACTGTAACACTGTGTATTGTGTGTGTTACTCACCCCATTACACTATACACACAGCTCCCAGCACTATTACTGTAACACTGTGTATTGTGTGTGTGTGACTCACCTCATTACACTATACACAGCTCCCAGCACTATTACTGTAACACTGTGTATTGTGTGTGTGTGACTCACCTCATTACACTACACACAGCTCCCAGCACTATTACTGTAACACTGTGTATTGTGTGTGTGACTCACCCCATTACACTACACACAGCTCCCAGCACTATTACTGTAACACTGTGTATTGTGTGTGTGTGACTCACCTCATTACACTACACACACAGCTCCCAGCACTATTACTGTAACACTGTGTATTGTGTGTGTGTGACTCACCCCATTACACTACACACAGCTCCCAGCACTATTACTGTAACACTGTGTATTGTGTGTGTGACTCACCTCATTACACTATACACAGCTCCCAGCACTATTACTGTAACACTGTGTATTGTGTGTGTGTGACTCACCTCATTACACTACACACAGCTCCCAGCACTATTACTGTAACACTGTGTATTGTGTGTGTGACTCACCCCATTACACTACACACACAGCTCCCAGCACTATTACTGTAACACTGTGTATTGTGTGTGTGACTCACCTCATTACACTACACACAGCTCCCAGCACTATTACTGTAACACTGTGTATTGTGTGTGTGACTCACCTCATTACACTATACACAGCTCCCAAGTGTGACTCACCTCATTACACTATACACAGCTCCCAGCACTAATTACTGTAACACTGTGTATTGTGTGTGTGTGACTCACCTCATTACACTACACACAGCTCCCAGCACTATTACTGTAACACTGTGTATTGTGTGTGTGTGACTCACCTCATTACACTACACACAGCTCCCAGCACTATTACTGTAACACTGTGTATTGTGTGTGTGTGTGACTCACCTCATTACACTATACACAGCTCCCAGCACTATTACTGTAACACTGTGTATTGTGTGTGTGACTCACCCCATTACACTACACACACAGCTCCCAGCACTATTACTGTAACACTGTGTATTGTGTGTGTGTGACTCACCTCATTACACTACACACAGCTCCCAGCACTATTACTGTAACACTGTGTATTGTGTGTGTGTGACTCACCTCATTACACTATACACAGCTCCCAGCACTATTACTGTAACACTGTGTATTGTGTGTGTGACTCACCCCATTACACTACACACACAGCTCCAGCACTATTACTGTAACACTGTGTATTGTGTGTGTGTGACTCACCTCATTACACTATACACAGCTCCCAGCACTATTACTGTAACACTGTGTATTGTGTGTGTGTGACTCACCCCATTACACTACACACAGCTCCCAGCACTATTACTGTAACACTGTGTATTGTGTGTGTGTGACTCACCCCATTACACTATACACACAGCTCCCAGCACTATTACTGTAACACTGTGTATTGTGTGTGTGTGACTCACCCCATTACACTATACACACAGCTCCCACCACTATTACTGTAACACTGTGTATTGTGTGTGTGTGACTCACCTCATTACACTACACACAGCTCCCAGCACTATTACTGTAACACTGTGTATTGTGTGTGTGTGACTCACACCATTACACTACACACAGCTCCCAGCACTATTACTGTAACACTGTGTATTGTGTGTGTGACTCACCTCATTACACTACACACAGCTCCCAGCACTATTACTGTAACACTGTGTATTGTATGTGTGTGACTCACCTCATTACACTACACACAGCTCCCAGCACTATTACTGTAACACTGTGTATTGTGTGTGTGACTCACCTCATTACACTAACACAGCTCCCAGCACTATTACTGTAACACTGTGTATTGTGTGTGTGACTCACCCCATTACACTATACACAGCTCCCAGCACTATTACTGTAACACTGTGTATTGTGTGTGTGTGACTCACCCCATTACACTATACACAGCTCCCAGCACTATTACTGTAACACTGTGTATTGTGTGTGTGTGACTCACCCCATTACACTACACACAGCTCCCAGCACTATTACTGTAACACTGTGTATTGTGTGTGTGTGACTCACCTCATTACACTACACACAGCTCCCAGCACTATTACTGTAACACTGTGTATTGTGTGTGTGACTCACCTCATTACACTACACACAGCTCCCAGCACTATTACTGTAACACTGTGTATTGTGTGTGTGACTCACCTCATTACACTACACACAGCTCCCAGCACTATTACTGTAACACTGTGTATTGTGTGTGTGTGACTCACCTCATTACACTATACACACAGCTCCCAGCACTATTACTGTAACACTGTGTATTGTGTGTGTGTGACTCACCTCATTACACTATACACACAGCTCCCAGCACTATTACTGTAACACTGTGTATTGTGTGATGTGTGACTCACCTCATTACACTACACACAGCTCCCAGCACTATTACTGTAACACTGTGTATTGTGTGTGTGTGACTCACCTCATTACACTATACACAGCTCCCAGCACTATTACTGTAACACTGTGTATTGTGTGTGTGTGACTCACCTCAATTACCACTATACACAGCTCCCAGCACTATTACTGTAACACTGTGTATTGTGTGTGTGTGACTCACCCCATTACACTATACACAGCTCCCAGCACTATTACTTGTAACACTGTGTATTGTGTGTGTGACTCACCTCATTACACTACACACAGCTCCCAGCACTATTACTGTAAACACTGTGTATTGTGTGTGTGACTCACCTCATTACACTACACACAGCTCCCAGCACTATTACTGTAACACTGTGTATTGTGTGTGTGACTCACCTCCATTACACTACACACAGCTCCCAGCACTATTACTGTAACACTGTGTATTGTGTGTGTGTGACTCACCTCATTACATTACACACACAGCTCCCAGCACTATTACTGTAACACTGTGTATTGTGTGTGTGTGACTCACCCCATTACACTACACACAGCTCCCAGCACTATTACTGTAACACTGTGTATTGTGTGTGGTGTGACTCACCCCCATTACACTATACACACACAGCTCCCAGCACTATTACTGTAACACTGTGTATTGTGTGTGTGACTCACCCCATTACACTACACACAGCTCCCAGCACTATTACTGTAACACTGTGTATTGTGTGTGTGTGACTCACCTCATTACACTACACACACAAGCTCCCAGCACTATTACTGTAACACTGTGTATTGTGTGTGTGTGAGACACAACCCCATTACACTACACACA
>JBBDGT010000246.1:94187-116687 GCA_037306005.1 Rhinophrynus dorsalis
TCATTACACTATACACAGCTCCCAGCACTATTACTGTAACACTGTGTATTGTGTGTGTGACTCACCTCATTACACTACACACACAGCTCCCAGCACTATTACTGTAACACTGTGTATTGTGTGTGTGACTCACCTCATTACACTACACACAGCTCCCAGCACTATTACTGTAACACTGTGTATTGTGTGTGTGTGACTCACCCCATTACACTATACACAGCTCCCAGTACTATTACTGTAACACTGTGTATTGTGTGTGTGTGACTCACCTCATTACACTATACACAGCTCCCAGCACTATTACTGTAACACTGTGTATTGTGTGTGTGTGACTCACCCCATTACACTATACACAGCTCCCAGTACTATTACTGTAACACTGTGTATTGTGTGTGTGTGACTCACCTCATTACACTATACACACAGCTCCCAGCACTATTACTGTAACACTGTGTATTGTGTGTGTGACTCACCCCATTACACTACACACACAGCTCCCAGCACTATTACTGTAACACTGTGTATTGTGTGTGTGACTCACCCCATTACACTACACACAGCTCCCAGCACTATTACTGTAACACTGTGTATTGTGTGTGTGACTCACCCCATTACACTACACACACAGCTCCCAGCACTATTACTGTAACACTGTGTATTGTGTGTGTGACTCACCCATTACACTATACACAGCTCCCAGCACTATTACTGTAACACTGTGTATTGTGTGTGTGACTCACCCCATTACACTACACACAGCTCCCAGCACTATTACTGTAACACTGTGTATTGTGTGTGTGACTCACCCCATTACACTACACACAGCTCCCAGCACTATTACTGTAACACTGTGTATTGTGTGTGTGTGACTCACCCCATTACACTACACACAGCTCCCAGCACTATTACTGTAACACTGTGTATTGTGTGTGTGTGACTCACCTCATTACACTATACACACAGCTCCCAGCACTATTACTGTAACACTGTGTATTGTGTGTGTGACTCACCCCATTACACTACACACACAGCTCCCAGCACTATTACTGTAACACTGTGTATTGTGTGTGTGACTCACCTCATTACACTACACACAGCTCCCAGCACTATTACTGTAACACTGTGTATTGTGTGTGTGACTCACCCCATTACACTACACACAGCTCCCAGCACTATTACTGTAACACTGTGTATTGTGTGTGTGTGACTCACCCCATTACACTACACACAGCTCCCAGCACTATTACTGTAACACTGTGTATTGTGTGTGTGTGACTCACCTCATTACACTATACACACAGCTCCCAGCACTATTACTGTAACACTGTGTATTGTGTGTGTGTGACTCACCTCATTACACTATACACACAGCTCCCAGTACTATTACTGTAACACTGTGTATTGTGTGTGTGTGACTCACCCCATTACACTACACACAGCTCCCAGCACTATTACTGTAACACTGTGTATTGTGTGTGTGTGACTCACCCCATTACACTATACACAGCTCCCAGCACTATTACTGTAACACTGTGTATTGTGTGTGTGTGACTCACCTCATTACACTACACACACAGCTCCCAGCACTATTACTGTAACACTGTGTATTGTGTGTGTGACTCACCACATTACACTACACACAGCTCCCAGCACTATTACTGTAACACTGTGTATTGTGTGTGTGACTCACCTCATTACACTACACACAGCTCCCAGCACTATTACTGTAACACTGTGTATTGTGTGTGTGTGACTCACCCCATTACACTACACACACAGCTCCCAGTACTATTACTGTAACACTGTGTATTGTGTGTGTGACTCACCCCATTACACTACACACAGCTCCCAGCACTATTACTGTAACACTGTGTATTGTGTGTGTGACTCACCCCATTACACTATACACACAGCTCCCAGTACTATTACTGTAACACTGTGTATTGTGTGTGTGACTCACCCCATTACACTATACACACAGCTCCCAGCACTATTACTGTAACACTGTGTATTGTGTGTGTGACTCACCCCATTACACTATACACACAGCTCCCAGTACTATTACTGTAACACTGTGTATTGTGTGTGTGACTCACCCCATTACACTATACACAGCTCCCAGCACTATTACTGTAACACTGTGTATTGTGTGTGTGACTCACCCCATTACACTATACACAGCTCCCAGCACTATTACTGTAACACTGTGTATTGTGTGTGTGACTCACCCCATTACACTATACACAGCTCCCAGCACTATTACTGTAACACTGTGTATTGTGTGTGTGACTCACCTCATTACACTACACACAGCTCCCAGCACTATTACTGTAACACTGTGTATTGTGTGTGTGACTCACCCCATTACACTATACACAGCTCCCAGCACTATTACTGTAACACTGTGTATTGTGTGTGTGTGACTCACCCCATTACACTACACACAGCTCCCAGTACTATTACTGTAACACTGTGTATTGTGTGTGTGTGACTCACCCCATTACACTACACACAGCTCCCAGTACTATTACTGTAACACTGTGTATTGTGTGTGTGACTCACCTCATTACACTACACACAGCTCCCAGCACTATTACTGTAACACTGTGTATTGTGTGTGTGTGACTCACCTCATTACACTACACACACAGCTCCCAGCACTATTACTGTAACACTGTGTATTGTGTGTGTGTGACACACCCCATTACACTATACACACAGCTCCCAGCACTATTACTGTAACACTGTGTATTGTGTGTGTGTGACACACCCCATTACACTATACACACAGCTCCCAGCACTATTACTGTAACACTGTGTATTGTGTGTGTGTGTGACTCACCCCATTACACTACACACAGCTCCCAGCACTATTACTGTAACACTGTGTATTGTGTGTGTGTGACTCACCCCATTACACTACACACAGCTCCCAGCACTATTACTGTAACACTGTGTATTGTGTGTGTGTGACTCACCCCATTACACTACACACAGCTCCCAGCACTATTACTGTAACACTGTGTATTGTGTGTGTGTGACTCACCCCATTACACTATACACAGCTCCCACACTATTACTGTAACACTGTGTATTGTGTGTGTGTGACTCACCTCATTACACTATACACACAGCTCCCAGCACTATTACTGTAACACTGTGTATTGTGTGTGTGACTCACCTCATTACACTACACACAGCTCCCAGCACTATTACTGTAACACTGTGTATTGTGTGTGTGTGACTCACCCCATTACACTACACACACAGCTCCCAGCACTATTACTGTAACACTGTGTATTGTGTGTGTGACTCACCCCATTACACTATACACAGCTCCCAGTACTATTACTGTAACACTGTGTATTGTGTGTGTGTGACTCACCCCATTACACTATACACAGCTCCCAGCACTATTACTGTAACACTGTGTATTGTGTGTGTGACTCACCTCATTACACTACACACAGCTCCCAGCACTATTACTGTAACACTGTGTATTGTGTGTGTGACTCACCTCATTACACTACACACAGCTCCCAGCACTATTACTGTAACACTGTGTATTGTGTGTGTGTGACTCACCCCATTACACTACACACAGCTCCCAGCACTATTACTGTAACACTGTGTATTGTGTGTGTGTGACTCACCTCATTACACTACACACAGCTCCCAGCACTATTACTGTAACACTGTGTATTGTGTGTGTGACTCACCACATTACACTACACACAGCTCCCAGCACTATTACTGTAACACTGTGTATTGTGTGTGTGACTCACCCCATTACACTACACACAGCTCCCAGCACTATTACTGTAACACTGTGTATTGTGTGTGTGTGTCTCACCCCATTACACTATACACACAGCTCCCAGCACTATTACTGTAACACTGTGTATTGTGTGTGTGTGACTCACCTCATTACACTACACACAGCTCCCAGCACTATTACTGTAACACTGTGTATTGTGTGTGTGACTCACCTCATTACACTACACACAGCTCCCAGTACTATTACTGTAACACTGTGTATTGTGTGTGTGACTCACCCCATTACACTACACACAGCTCCCAGTACTATTACTGTAACACTGTGTATTGTGTGTGTGTGACTCACCTCATTACATTACACACACAGCTCCCAGCACTATTACTGTAACACTGTGTATTGTGTGTGTGTGACTCACCCCATTACACTATACACAGCTCCCAGCACTATTACTGTAACACTGTGTATTGTGTGTGTGTGACTCACCCCATTACACTATACACAGCTCCCAGCACTATTACTGTAACACTGTGTATTGTGTGTGTGTGACTCACCTCATTACACTACACACAGCTCCCAGCACTATTACTGTAACACTGTGTATTGTGTGTGTGACTCACCCCATTACACTATACACAGCTCCCAGCACTATTACTGTAACACTGTGTATTGTGTGTGTGTGACTCACCCCATTACACTATACACACAGCTCCCAGCACTATTACTGTAACACTGTGTATTGTGTGTGTGACTCACCTCATTACACTACACACAGCTCCCAGCACTATTACTGTAACACTGTGTATTGTGTGTGTGACTCACCTCATTACACTATACACAGCTCCCAGCACTATTACTGTAACACTGTGTATTGTGTGTGTGTGACTCACCTCATTACACTACACACAGCTCCCAGCACTATTACTGTAACACTGTGTATTGTGTGTGTGACTCACCCCATTACACTATACACAGCTCCCAGCACTATTACTGTAACACTGTGTATTGTGTGTGTGTGACTCACCCCATTACACTATACACAGCTCCCAGCACTATTACTGTAACACTGTGTATTGTGTGTGTGTGACTCACCTCATTACACTACACACAGCTCCCAGCACTATTACTGTAACACTGTGTATTGTGTGTGTGACTCACCCCATTACACTACACACACAGCTCCCAGCACTATTACTGTAACACTGTGTATTGTGTGTGTGACTCACCTCATTACACTACACACAGCTCCCAGCACTATTACTGTAACACTGTGTATTGTGTGTGTGACTCACCTCATTACACTACACACAGCTCCCAGCACTATTACTGTAACACTGTGTATTGTGTGTGTGTGTGACTCACCCCATTACACTACACACAGCTCCCAGCACTATTACTGTAACACTGTGTATTGTGTGTGTGTGACTCACCTCATTACACTATACACACAGCTCCCAGCACTATTACTGTAACACTGTGTATTGTGTGTGTGTGACTCACCCCATTACACTACACACAGCTCCCAGCACTATTACTGTAACACTGTGTATTGTGTGTGTGTGACTCACCCCATTACACTATACACACAGCTCCCAGCACTATTACTGTAACACTGTGTATTGTGTGTGTGTGACTCACCTCATTACACTATACACACAGCTCCCAGCACTATTACTGTAACACTGTGTATTGTGTGTGTGTGACTCACCTCATTACACTACACACAGCTCCCAGCACTATTACTGTAACACTGTGTATTGTGTGTGTGACTCACCCCATTACACTACACACACAGCTCCCAGCACTATTACTGTAACACTGTGTATTGTGTGTGTGACTCACCTCATTACACTACACACAGCTCCCAGCACTATTACTGTAACACTGTGTATTGTGTGTGTGACTCACCCCATTACACTATACACAGCTCCCAGCACTATTACTGTAACACTGTGTATTGTGTGTGTGTGTGACTCACCCCATTACACTACACACAGCTCCCAGCACTATTACTGTAACACTGTGTATTGTGTGTGTGTGACTCACCCCATTACACTATACACACAGCTCCCAGCACTATTACTGTAACACTGTGTATTGTGTGTGTGTGACTTACCTCATTACACTACACACAGCTCCCAGCACTATTACTGTAACACTGTGTATTGTGTGTGTGTGACTCACCACATTACACTACACACAGCTCCCAGCACTATTACTGTAACACTGTGTATTGTGTGTGTGACTCACCCCATTACACTATACACAGCTCCCAGCACTATTACTGTAACACTGTGTATTGTGTGTGTGTGACTCACCTCATTACACTATACACACAGCTCCCAGCACTATTACTGTAACACTGTGTATTGTGTGTGTGTGACTCACCCCATTACACTACACACAGCTCCCAGCACTATTACTGTAACACTGTGTATTGTGTGTGTGTGACTCACCCCATTACACTACACACAGCTCCCAGCACTATTACTGTAACACTGTGTATTGTGTGTGTGTGACTCACCCCATTACACTATACACACAGCTCCCAGCACTATTACTGTAACACTGTGTATTGTGTGTGTGACTCACCTCATTACACTATACACACAGCTCCCAGTACTATTACTGTAACACTGTGTATTGTGTGTGTGACTCACCCCATTACACTACACACAGCTCCCAGCACTATTACTGTAACACTGTGTATTGTGTGTGTGTGACTCACCCCATTACACTACACACAGCTCCCAGCACTATTACTGTAACACTGTGTATTGTGTGTGTGTGACTCACCCCATTACACTATACACACAGCTCCCAGCACTATTACTGTAACACTGTGTATTGTGTGTGTGTGACTCACCCCATTACACTATACACAGCTCCCAGCACTATTACTGTAACACTGTGTATTGTGTGTGTGTGACTCACCCCATTACACTATACACACAGCTCCCAGCACTATTACTGTAACACTGTGTATTGTGTGTGTGTGACTCACCCCATTACACTACACACACAGCTCCCAGCACTATTACTGTAACACTGTGTATTGTGTGTGTGACTCACCCCATTACACTACACACAGCTCCCAGCACTATTACTGTAACACTGTGTATTGTGTGTGTGTGACTCACCCCATTACACTATACACACAGCTCCCAGCACTATTACTGTAACACTGTGTATTGTGTGTGTGACTCACCTCATTACACTATACACAGCTCCCAGCACTATTACTGTAACACTGTGTATTGTGTGTGTGTGACTCACCTCATTACACTACACACACAGCTCCCAGCACTATTACTGTAACACTGTGTATTGTGTGTGTGACTCACCTCATTACACTATACACACAGCTCCCAGTACTATTACTGTAACACTGTGTATTGTGTGTGTGACTCACCCCATTACACTACACACAGCTCCCAGCACTATTACTGTAACACTGTGTATTGTGTGTGTGACTCACCTCATTACACTATACACAGCTCCCAGCACTATTACTGTAACACTGTGTATTGTGTGTGTGACTCACCCCATTACACTATACACAGCTCCCAGCACTATTACTGTAACACTGTGTATTGTATGTGTGACTCACCTCATTACACTATACACACAGCTCCCAGTACTATTACTGTAACACTGTGTATTGTGTGTGTGTGACTCACCTCATTACACTACACACAGCTCCCAGCACTATTACTGTAACACTGTGTATTGTGTGTGTGTGACTCACCCCATTACACTATACACACAGCTCCCAGCACTATTACTGTAACACTGTGTATTGTGTGTGTGTGACTCACCCCATTACACTATACACAGCTCCCAGCACTATTACTGTAACACTGTGTATTGTGTGTGTGTGTGACTCACCTCATTACACTACACACAGCTCCCAGCACTATTACTGTAACACTGTGTATTGTGTGTGTGTGACTCACCTCATTACACTACACACAGCTCCCAGCACTATTACTGTAACACTGTGTATTGTGTGTGTGTGACTCACCCCATTACACTACACACAGCTCCCAGCACTATTACTGTAACACTGTGTATTGTGTGTGTGACTCACCTCATTACACTACACACAGCTCCCAGCACTATTACTGTAACACTGTGTATTGTGTGTGTGTGACTCACCCCATTACACTACACACAGCTCCCAGTACTATTACTGTAACACTGTGTATTGTGTGTGTGTGACTCACCCCATTACACTATACACAGCTCCCAGCACTATTACTGTAACACTGTGTATTGTGTGTGTGTGACTCACCCCATTACACTACACACAGCTCCCAGCACTATTACTGTAACACTGTGTATTGTGTGTGTGACTCACCTCATTACACTATACACACAGCTCCCAGCACTATTACTGTAACACTGTGTATTGTGTGTGTGACTCACCCCATTACACTATACACAGCTCCCAGCACTATTACTGTAACACTGTGTATTGTATGTGTGACTCACCCCATTACACTACACACACAGCTCCCAGCACTATTACTGTAACACTGTGTATTGTGTGTGTGTGACTCACCTCATTACACTATACACAGCTCCCAGCACTATTACTGTAACACTGTGTATTGTGTGTGTGTGACTCACCTCATTACATTACACACAGCTCCCAGTACTATTACTGTAACACTGTGTATTGTGTGTGTGACTCACCTCATTACACTACACACAGCTCCCAGCACTATTACTGTAACACTGTGTATTGTGTGTGTGTGACTCACCCCATTACACTACACACACAGCTCCCAGCACTATTACTGTAACACTGTGTATTGTGTGTATGGTGTGTGTGAGAGGTGGAGACTCATTATATATATAATTTCTACTTTATTTCCTATTTTTTGCTAGTTTGTACACCATTCACTGGCTAGTTGATGTAGGAGCTGTTTCATGTTGGTATATTATAGGTTAACTAGACATATAACAGGGAATTGGGTTGGAGTTATGGGGCAAGTGGAGCTGTGGCCATGGGAGGGTGCTAGATGCCCTAAGAGTATCTTACCTCATGGTGCCTGAGTGCATGTGTCTTGTGTCCTGTCTGGTATTCTTTCATCCCATGTGTAATGATATATATTTTTACTTTATAATGCACTCCACACCCCATTTGTCCTCTGTGTAATAGTTAATATTGTGCTGTGGGTTATTTTATCTCACTGTCCCTCTCTCCCGTGTCTCTCTTACAGCAGCGGCCTGTGAAGCAGTCGTTCAGCAAGTCCCTGTGCCGGGAATCTCACTGGAAATGTCTTCTACTTTCCCTACTCATCTACGGCTGCATGGGAGCCATGACCTGGTGCCATGTCACCAAGGTCACCCGCTTGACCTTTGACAGCGCTTACAAGGGCAACTCCATGATGTACCATGATAGCCCTTGTTCCAACGGATATGTGTACATTCCTCTGGCCTTTATTTTGATGCTGTATGTTGTATACCTGGTGGAGTGCTGGCACTGCTTCACCCGCAATGAGCTGCAGTACAAGGTGGACGTGGAGAGTGTGCAGGAGCGGGTACAGAGAATGCAGCAGGCCACCCCTTGTATCTGGTGGAAGGCCATCAGCTACCACTATGTACGCAGGACACGACAAGTGACACGGTACCGAAACGGGGATGCCTACACCACCACTCAAGTGTACCACGAGCGGGTCAATACCCACGTTGCAGAATCAGAGTTTGACTACAGCAACTGTGGGGTGAAGGATGTCTCCAAGGACCTGACCGGTCTGGACAGTTACCCCGTCACCCGGCTGCGATTTACTAAGTGCTTTAGCTTTGCTAATGTGGAGTCTGAGAATTCCTACCTGACCCAACGTGCCCGCTTCTTTACTGAGAATGAGGGCTTGGATGATTACATGGAGGCCCGAGAGGGCATGCACCTGAAAAACGTGGACTTTAAGGAATATATGGTAGCATTTTCTGATCCAGATAACCTTCCATGGTACGTGTCCCACTATGTGTTCTGGGTAGCTGCCCTCCTCACACTGTCTTGGCCCTTAAGAGTCCTTAATGAATATCGCACATCCTGCGTACACTACCACGTGGAGAAACTCTTTGGCTTTGACTACACGCCCGTAACGCCGGCTGAGGACCGAACTGTATGCAGGAGGATGCCACGGGTTAATACTATTGACAGCACAGAGCTGGAGTGGCACATTCGATCCAACCAGCAACTGGTGCCCAGCTACTCTGAAGCTGTGCTGATGGATCTGGTGGGCATTTCTACTTCCTATACAGCCTGCAGGTACACCAGGAGTTACCGACAGAACTGCGAGCGCTGCCACCGCACTATCAGTAGCTCTTCCATCTTCTCCAGAAGTGCTCTGAGTATCTGCAATGGCAGCCCCAGGATTCCCTTCAGCAGCAGCCGCTTCTCCCTTGGGCGCCTGTACGGTTCTCGCCGCAGCTGTCTATTTCACAGTCGCAGTGAGAGCCTGAACGAGCAGGGGGGCCCTACAGAGCAGACACGGCTCTCCAGTCAGGTGACAGTGGAGGAGGAGGAGGCCCCCCCACCATACCAGGATGCCCTATACTTCCCTGTCCTTATCGTCCACCGGAACGAGGGCTGTCTCAACCATGATCATCGGCGCATCCATCGCAATGGGTCCTGTGTGGAGACCTCCCTGTGACCAAGGCATGAACAATACACAAACACAATGTTCTAGATAAGGATCTTCCCATGATAAAATGGCACCAATATGGTCTACAATAAGACCATGAGAGGCCTGGAAACCTGCGAAAAGAGAGCTTCTATCGGAGCCGGATGCACTGGATATCAGATGAGTGTGTTCTACAGACCCATGGCCTTCTAAACATACAGATCCGTGGCCTTCTAACCATGCAGATCCATGACCTTCTAAACGTGCAGATCCATGGCCTTCTAAACGTGCAGATCCATGGCCTTCTAAACGTGCAGATCCATGGCCTTCTAAACGTGCAGATCCATGGCCTTCTAAACATGCAGATCCGTGATCTTCTAACCATGCAGATCCATGGCCTTCTAAACGTGCAGATCCATGGCCTTCTAAACATGCAGATCCGTGATCTTCTAACCATGCAGATCCATGGCCTTCTAAACGTGCAGATCCATGGCCTTCTAAACATGCAGATCCGTGATCTTCTAACCATGCAGATCCATGGCCTTCTAAACGTGCAGATCCATGGCCTTCTAAACATGCAGATCCGTGATCTTCTAACCATGCAGATCCATGGCCTTCTAAACGTGCAGATCCATGGCCTTCTAAACATACAGATCCGTGGCCTTCTAACCATGCAGATCCGTGGCTCAACATTAACTTGTCAGCATGAGGATTACGTTGTCCAGAGAGGCACAAGATGTGGACTATACAGATATCTACAAAATGTGTGACCTGGTCTATAGGGGGCGATATGCACAAAGACAAAGGTGGAGCAGATCTGGAGCAATGCAACTCTAACAATGACTATCCGTTTCAGTGGGTCTTTTGACCTCCTTGACTCCTAGATAGGTCTCCAGGGAATTGCTTTGCACTGTGCTCTGCAATGCATTGGGGACATTTCTGGTATTCCAGGGGGTGAAAGCCCAATTTAAATGAATAGAAATACATATCTGTTCTCTATGATGCAGTCGGAATGCTCCTCTCTTCCTTTATGAATGTGACCTGTACACATTTCCAGAACATGTGAATTTGTGCTTATGGAGGCAGAGATAAAATGGAAGAGGTTCACAAATCAAGGAGCCAAAGATATATGAAAATGAGGAAGGAATGTGACCAAGCAGTGATTTAGTAGGCCACAAGCCCTAGGAATGTGACCAAGCAGTGATTTAGTAGGCCACAAGCCCCAGGAATGTGACCAAGCAGTGATCTAGTAGGCCACAAGCCCCAGGAATGTGACCAAGCAGTGATCTAGTAGGTCACAAGCCCTAGGAATGTGACCAAGCAGTGATCTAGTAGGCCACAAGCCCTAGGAATGTGACCAAGCAGTGATCTAGTAGGCCACAAGCCCCAGGAATGTGACCAAGCAGTGATTTAGTAGGTCACAAGCCCCAGGAATGTGACCAAGCAGTGATTTAGTAGGTCACAAGCCCCAGGAATGTGACCAAGCAGTGATCTAGTAGGTCACAAGCCCTAGGAATGTGACCAAGCAGTGATCTAGTAGGTCACAAGCCCCAGGAATGTGACCAAGCAGTGATTTAGTAGGTCACAAGCCCTAGGAATGTGACCAAGCAGTGATCTAGTAGGTCACAAGCCCTAGGAATGTGACCAAGCAGTGATCTAGTAGGTCACAAGCCCTAGGAATGTGACCAAGCAGTGATTTAGTAGGTCACAAGCCCTAGGAATGTGACCAAGCAGTGATCTAGTAGGTCACAAGCCCTAGGAATGTGACCAAGCAGTGATCTAGTAGGTCACAAGCCCCAGGAATGTGACCAAGCAGTGATTTAGTAGGTCACAAGCCCTAGGAATGTGACCAAGCAGTGATCTAGTAGGTCACAAGCCCCAGGAATGTGACCAAGCAGTGATCTAGTAGGTCACAAGCCCCAGGAATGTGACCAGGCAGTGATCTAGTAGGTCACAAGCCCCAGGAATGTGACCAAGCAGTGATCTAGTAGGTCACAAGCCCCAGGAATGTGACCAAGCAGTGATTTAGTAGGTCACAAGCCCCAGGAATGTGACCAAGCAGTGATTTAGTAGGTCACAAGCCCCAGGAATGTGACCAAGCAGTGATCTAGTAGGTCACAAGCCCCAGGAATGTGACCAGGCAGTGATCTAGTAGGTCACAAGCCCCAGGAATGTGACCAAGCAGTGATCTAGTAGGTCACAAGCCCCAGGAATGTGACCAAGCAGTGATCTAGTAGGCCACAAGCCCTAGGAATGTGACCAAGCAGTGATCTAGTAGGCCACAAGCCCTAGGAATGTGACCAAGCAGTGATCTAGTAGGCCACAAGCCCTAGGAATGTGACCAAGCAGTGATCTAGTAGGCCACAAGCCCTAGGAATGTGACCAAGCAGTGATCTAGTAGGTCACAAGCCCTAGGAATGTGACCAAGCAGTGATCTAGTAGGCCAGAAGCCCTAGGAATGTGACCAAGCAGTGATTTAGTAGGCCACAAGCCCCAGGAATGTGACCAAGCAGTGATCTAGTAGGTCACAAGCCCCAGGAATGTGACCAAGCAGTGATCTAGTAGGCCACAAGCCCCAGGAATGTGACCAAGCAGTGATCTAGTAGGCCACAAGCCCCAGGAATGTGACCAAGCAGTGATCTAGTAGGTCACAAGCCCCAGACTTTCACATTCTGAAATTCTGTAAATCAACCTGGACCCAACACATTCGATCAGGAATTACCAGTGTGGCTCTGACTGGGACAGGCTGCACCAACAGGACAGGTTATTCAGCAACAGATAAATAGGCAATAGTCCCTCCTCCCAACAGCACTGGCACAAGGTCTATAACAGCTTCTGTTCATGTCTCATGTCGTTGGGTGGAATCAATGTGTCCTGTGCAGCTGACTCTCCAGTGGAGGGAGAACCAGCCCTGAGGACCAGCACAGGTCACCAAATGGGGAATTTATATAGAGGAAAGGGCATTGCTCTCCACACATGTACGTACCTGGGAACTCTCAGGGGTTTGACCCAAATCTCAGGGTGAAGGGCCAAATTCTCAGGGTGGGTGAGTTTAGTGTTACCTTTTACATGATTTGCACCAATTTACTGTTTCTTTATTCTCTATATTTGTGCTAGTTCTACACATAAGGCCTAGGGAGAAGTCCTGTTTGTCTTGTGTGTGTTCAGGCAGTGAGGTCCCTTAAAGGGATAGTAATGTTTCACAATAAAATCACCTCCAATTAATTTTCATAGTATTTGGGTCCTGGAGAGTGTTACTAACTGAATGATAAAGTATCCCCCTCCCGTCCCTTTTACCTAGTGTAAGACACCTCCCCTCAGATGTGGAATCTGGTCACTTGACCGGACGGGTTGCAGCAAGGGACAATCTTCTTACTGTGATCATAAGGTAAACTCTGCTCCCTTCAAAGGTTTTCAGGTTTTTCCTTATGATCACTGAAGATTGTCCCTCTCTGTGATCCATCCGGACAGTCTTGCTGCTCTGAGGTGAGCAGTGTTATATCAGTAAAAGGGGCAGGAGGGGTATACTTTATCATTCAATTACTCTTGTACTACAACACTGACAGTATTGACATAACTCTCTCCAAATACTATGAAGATTAATTAAAGCTGCTTTTATTGTGAAGCTTTACTATCCCTTTAATTGTAGCTAGTTTATGGTCTGAGGACTGATTGGAGAACGTCTGGGTTACAGGACTGATTGGAGAACCTCTGGGTTACAGGACTGATTGGAGAACCTCTGGGTTACGGGAATGATTGGAGAACCTCTGGGTTACAGTACACAGGTACATCTTCCCTACAATGTGCGATGTGGGGAGCATTGAGGGTTAATATGTAAACTCTCAGGGTCAGGTCGTTTTGAAGGTTCCCGGGTACGTACATGTATCCCTCCCAGCCAGAGGAGTTAAAGGGGCCAGAACCAGGAACCGACGAGGAGTAATTCTGGAGCAAGTCTACTGATGAAATGCAATTCCCCATGATCTAAACTTGTCCCTGGATTCAGCAGGTTTACCCCAGAATTGCTTCTCTTCTGGCGTATGGGATGTAGGGTCTACAGAGAACTGGGGCCTGGGCTGGGAGAATACATTATCGTGCCTTGTGCAGCCCAATGGCTCCGCTACGAGCAGGGAGAGGAGCACAATTATGTACCCCACAATGGCAGCAAGATTTGGGTCTTTAAATGTACATTAATACCACCTAATTATCACACTAATTGTACACTAGTACACCTAATAATTACCCACTTACCTTAAATGAATACTAACACGGAAAATAAAATTGAGTTGTATAATTTAATAAATATTGTGTATTTCCAGCTAGCATCTGTAAAAAAAGTTATTTTATGTTAATCTCTAATCTTACACATGTTCAATGCCTGCGCCCATTTAGTTAATTATGTTTGTAACAAGACAAGCTCTAGGGCAGTTAATGTACCAAGGTTACTACCCAGAAAGTGTGTATCTCAGTCCACTTACAGACAATACAACACTAGCTCTTCTGAGGGGCCTGTAAAGTTTGCTGTGTTAACAGGAGACCTGTGAAAGGCAGGAATGGCTGCCCCACACAGTGCCTGTAAGACTCGATTTTAGGCCTCAAGTAGCAAACAGAGGGTATTTACAGATGCCAACATGGAGGTCATTTTTAGTTTTAATGTTCCTTTAATGTGGGCAGAAATCTTAATGGCATTTAATCTTGTATTTCTAGAGTATATTCCATGGCGCTGTACAGAGAGGGGAAAACACAAACCAATAACTACATGTCCAGACCAGTACACGTGGTGAGTGGGCCCAGACCACAAGAGCTGGCAATCTAGAGAGAGTAGGGGGAGTAAGTAAACTTGGGGTGATGGTAGTTTGACTTGCGGTATATTTGCATTACAGTAAATGACGTGTTTGGAGGTGAAGAAGAGGATGTGTCAGACGGGGAGGATTACAATTACCTCCAAGTGGATCAGTTCCCCAAAATGAATCTGAAGTCATTATGTTATTACCTGGAGGGTCAGGACCCCCCATTACAGGCTTCCTAGAAGACCAAGGGGAAGAATTTGGGGTGCTGCGGCTGCCTGCATGGACATGATATCTAATATCTTAATATGCAATTGGTAACCCTTTAAGTACCAGAGAGGGTATGCAGCCCATCGCTTAGTAATGAGTTGCACAACCATCTGGTACTTACAGGAGTAAAGTGCAGTTATCATGTTTAACTGTGGGAGTGCCTATGGGGTGAGACTTACTAAATAGCCTTGGGTTGCACTGTGCTGCTACACAATGACTCTGGTCAGCCAATTGGAAGGGAGGTTAGAAAATTGCCCCTCTCAGCAGAGACTGACGGCGAGACTCATCAAGGAGACTGAATAATGAGACTAAACAGCAAACACAGCCCAGTGAGACTGAACAGTGAGACTGAGAGACTGAAGAGTGAGACTGTAAGACTGAACAGAGAGACTGAGAGACTGAACAGTGAGACTGTAAGACTGAACAGAGAGACTGAACAGCAAGACTGAGAGACTGAACCGTGAGACTGAGAGACTGAACAGTGAGACTGAAAGACTGAACAGAGAGACTGAGAGACTGAACACTGAGACTGAAAGGCTGAACTGAGAGACTGAACAGCAAGACTGAGAGACTGAACATTGAGACTAAAAGACTGAACAGAGAGAGTGAGAGACTGAACAGAGACACTGAACAGCGAGACTGAGAGACTGAACATTGAGACTAAAAGACTGAACAGAGAGACTGAACAGTGAGACTGAACAGCAAGACTGAGAGACTGAACAGTGAGACTGAGAGACTGAACACTGAGACTGAAAGACTGAACAGAGAGACTGAACAGTGAGACTGAACAGCAAGACTGAGAGACTGAACAGTGAGACTGAGAGACTGAACAGTGAGACTGAACAGTGAGACTGAGAGACTGAACACTGAGACTGAAAGACTGAACAGAGAGACTGAGAGACTGAACAGAGACACTGAACAGCGAGACTGAGAGACTGAACATTGAGACTAAAAGACTGAACAGCAAGACTGAGAGACCGAACAGTGAGACTGAGAGACTGAACAGAGAGACTGAGAGACTGAACAGAGAGACTGAGAGACTGAACAGAGAGACTGAGAGACTGAACAGTGACACTGAGAGACTGAATAGCAAGATTGACAGACCGAACAGTGAGACTGAGAGACTGAAGAGAGAGACTGAGCAGTGAGACTGAGAGACTGAACAGTGAGATTGAGAGAATGAACAGTGAGACTGAGACTGAAAGATACTTTATGGTTAGACTGACCTGCGAGACTGAGACTGAACAGTAATACTTCATGGGCAGACTGACCAGCGAGACTGAACAGTAAGACTTAATGACCAGACTGAGCAGCGAGAATAAACAGCGAGACTGAACAGTAAGACTACAGTGTCAGATTTAGTCTCTTCTCGCGGGTGGTGTAACAAGCAAATCTCTTCTCACCCACTGACAGGTCTAAGGAGATCCCAGAGGAATAGTCCTACCGGGAGGGCACTTTCTACTAAAAATTATTTTTAGATCCATTTTGAAGAACCAATTTAAACAGAATTGATTCAGAGGGGCCATTAAGGTTTTCTGCCCAGATTATGGTATGTGGGGGGTTATTATTACGAGTTGTTAGTGGAGGTGATCACATATCCCTTTAAATCAGGGACACTGAAACTTTATTCTGCAGAACTACAGAGCCGCAGCGCAGTGTGTGTTTTATATGCGTCCCTGATTTTACAGGGTGACATTAACATGAGACCTGGAGGTGCGCCCTTCTCACCCAGCAATGTCTGCACTCGACGCAGATCTCTAGTCATATTACAGAATAGTGTCGTCTGACCAGACCTCACCTGTACAGGGGACAAACAAGAAACATGCACATTTAAGGGCACATTAAAATCAAAATCTACGCGTTTCCATGTGTCCCCGGTTAGAGGGGAGGTGTTGTCTATCAGAGGGGTCCATAGTACTGTGTAGGGAAACACCAAATGAAAACCTCGTGCAATAAATTTAAAACTGCACTTTTACAACAAAATATACTTTCCTAACACGTATAGACTTAAAATCCCAGAAAAAAGCAATATTCACACGTCAGGAAGATTATAACCTACTAAACATTTAACAGCAGGAGATTCGAGTCTTACAACTCGAGGAGGCTCTGCAGCAGAGCAGAGATTGCGGTACTTAAAAAGAATTCATTGAAACGGTCTACAGAGTGCGCCTGGTTTGCAAGCATACTTTGTAGACCTTTCCAATGAATTCATTCTTTAGCAATAACGTGATTTCGGCTCTGCTGGTCCCCGGACCAGGATCTCCTACTGTGTCTAGCCGCTGACATCAGGAGAAGGGGACAGAGGGGGTAACTTTGAACCCCTATATCTCTCACACTTGCACTTAGTTTATTATTTTCAGATCTACAAAATATAAAATAATGTTTTTGGGACGTTAGTGTCCCTTTAATGATAAGCACACAGAATATGAGCTCAGACAGTAGGACCCAGGCACAGGGAACCAGAACCAGCAGAACCCAGGTACAGGGAACCAGGACCAGAGACTGCAGAATCCAAGGACAGTGAACCAGAACCAGAGAGGATCCAGGGACAGGAATCAGAACTAAGGACAGCACGATCCAGGGACAGGAACCAGAACTAGGGACAGCAAGATCCAGGGACAGGAACCAGAACTAGGGACAGCACGATCCAGGGACAGGAACCAGAACTAGGGACAGCATGATCCAGGGACAGGAACTAGGGACAGCACGATCCAGGGACAGGAACCAGAACTAGGGACACCAGGCTCCAGGAACTAGGGACAGCATGATCCAGGGACAGGAACCAGATCTAGGGACAGCACGATCCAGGGACAGGAACCAGAACTAGGGACACCAATCTCCAGGGACAGGAACTAGGGATAGC
This sequence comes from Rhinophrynus dorsalis, assembly GCA_037306005.1. Taxonomy (NCBI): domain Eukaryota; kingdom Metazoa; phylum Chordata; class Amphibia; order Anura; family Rhinophrynidae; genus Rhinophrynus; species Rhinophrynus dorsalis. The sequence continues at coordinate 112,515 of JBBDGT010000246.1, forward strand.
ACGATCCAGGGACAGGAATCAGAACTAGGGACACCAATCTCCAGGAACTAGGGACAGCATGATCCAGGGACTGGAACCAGAACTAGGGACAGCACAATCCAGGGACAGGAACCAGAACTAGGGACAGCACGATCCAGGGACAGGAACCAGAACTAGGGACAGCAAGATCCAGGGACAGGAACCAGAACTAGGGACAGCACGATCCAGGGACAGGAACCAGAACTAGGGACAGCATGATCCAGGGACAGGAACCAGAACTAGGGACAGCAAGATCCAGGGACAGGAACCAGAACTAGGGACAGCACGATCCAGGGACAGGAACTAGGGACAGCACGATCCAGGGACAGGAACCAGAACTAGGGACACCAGGCTCCAGGAACTAGGGACAGCATGATCCAGGGACAGGAACCAGATCTAGGGACAGCACGATCCAGGGACAGGAACCAGAACTAGGGACACCAATCTCCAGGGACAGGAACTAGGGACGGCACGATCCAGGGACAGGAACCAGAACTAGGGACACCAATCTCCAGGGACAGGAACTAGGGATAGCACGATCCAGGGACAGGAATCAGAACTAGGGACACCAATCTCCAGGAACTAGGGACAGCATGATCCAGGGACTGGAACCAGAACTAGGGACAGCACAATCCAGGGACAGGAACCAGAACTAGGGACAGCATGATCCAGGGACAGGAACCAGAACTAGGGACAGCACAATCCAGGGACAGGAACCAGAACCAGGGACACCAGGCTCCAGGGACAGGAACTAGGGACAGCACGATCCAGAGACAGGAACCAGAACTAGGGATAGCACAATCCAGGGACAGGAACCAGAACTAGGGACAGCACGATCCAGGGACAGGAGCCAGAACTAGGGACAGCACAATCCAGGGACAGGAACCAGAACTAGGGACAGCACAATCCAGGGACAGGAACCAGAACCAGGGACACCAGGCTCCAGGGAAAGGAACTAGGGATGGCACGATCCAAGGACAGGAACCAGAAATAAAGAGGATCCAGGAACAGGAACCAGAACTAGGGACAGCACAATCCAGGGACAGGAACCAGAACTAGGGACAGCACAACCCAGGGACAGGAACTAGGGACAGCACGATCCAAGGACAGGAATCAGAAATAGAGAGGATCCAGGGACAGGAACCAGAACTAAGGACAGCACGATCCAGGAACAGGAACCAGAACTAGGGACAGCACGATCCAGGGACAGGAACCAGAACTAGGGACAGCACGATCCAGGGACAGGAACCAGAACTAGGGACAGCACAATCCAGGGACAGGAACCAGAACCAGGGACACCAGGCTCTAGGGACAGGAACCAGAACTAGGGACAGCACGATCCAGGGACAGGAACCAGAACTAGGGATAGCACAATCCAGGGACGGGAACCAGAACTAGGGACAGCACGATCCAGGGACAGGAACCAGAACTAGGGACAGCACGATCCAGGGACAGGAACCAGAACCAGGGACACCAGGCTCCAGGGACAGGAACTAGGGACAGCACGATCCAGGGACAGGAATCAGAACTAGGGACAGCACAACCCAGGGACAGGAACTAGGGACAGCACGATCCAGGGACAGGAACCAGAACTAGGGACAGCACAATCCAGGGACAGGAACCAGAACCAGGGACACCAGGCTCTAGGGACAGGAACCAGAACTAGGGACAGCACGATCCAGGGACAGGAACCAGAACTAAGGACAGCACGATCCAGGAACAGGAACCAGAACAAGGGACAGCACGATCCAGGGACAGGAACCAGAACTAGGGACAGCACGATCCAGGGACAGGAACCAGAACTAGGGACAGCACAATCCAGGGACAGGAACCAGAACCAGGGACACCAGGCTCTAGGGACAGGAACCAGAACTAGGGACAGCACGATCCAGGGACAGGAACCAGAACTAGGGATAGCACAATCCAGGGACGGGAACCAGAACTAGGGACAGCACGATCCAGGGACAGGAACCAGAACTAGGGACAGCACGATCCAGGGACAGGAACCAGAACCAGGGACACCAGGCTCCAGGGACAGGAACTAGGGACAGCACGATCCAGGGACAGGAATCAGAACTAGGGACAGCACAACCCAGGGACAGGAACTAGGGACAGCACGATCCAGGGACAGGAACCAGAACTAGGGACAGCACAATCCAGGGACAGGAACCAGAACCAGGGACACCAGGCTCTAGGGACAGGAACCAGAACTAGGGACAGCACGATCCAGGGACAGGAACCAGAACTAGGGAGAGCACAATCCAGGGACAGGAACCAGAACCAGGGACACCAGGCTCCAGGGACAGGAACTAGGGACAGCACGATCCAAGGACAGGAATAAGAAATAGAGAGGATCCAGGGACAGGAACCAGAACTAGGGACAGCACAGTCCAGGGACAGGAACCAGAACTAGGGACAGCACGATCCAGGGACAGGAACCAGAACTAGGGACAGCACGATCCAGGGACAGGAACCAGAACTAGGGACAGCACGATCCAGGGACAGGGATCAGAACTAGGGACAGCACGATCCAGGGACAGGAACCAGAACTAGGGACAGCACGATCCAGGGACAGGAACCAGAACTAGGGACAGCATGATCCAGGGACAGGAACCAGAACTAGGGACAGCACGATCCAGGGACAGGAACCAGAACTAGGGACAGCATGATCCAGAGACAGGAACCAGAACCAGGGACAGCACGATCCAGGGACAGGAACCAGAACTAGGGACAGCACGATCCAGGGACAGGAACCAGAACCAGGGACACCAGGCTCCAGGGACAGGAACTAGGGACAGCACGATCCAGAGACAGGAACCAGAACTAGGGATAGCACAATCCAGTGACAGGAACCAGAACTAGGGACAGCATGATCCAGGGACAGGAACCAGAACCAGGGACACCAGGCTCCAGGGACAGGAACTAGGGACAGCACAATCCAAGGACAGGAATAAGAAATAGAGAGGATCCAGGGACAGGAACCAGAACTAGGGACAGCACGATCCAGGGACAGGAACCAGAACCAGGGACACCAGGCTCCAGGGACAGGAACTAGGGATGGCATGATCCAGGGACAGGAACCAGAACTAGAGAGGATCCAGGGACAGTAACCAGAACTAGGGACAGCATGATCCAGGGACAGGAACCAGAACTAGGGACAGCACGATCCAGGGACAGGAACTAGGGACAGCACGATCCAGGGACAGGAACCAGAACCAGGGACACCAGGCTCCAGGGACAGGAACTAGGGACGGCACGATCCAAGGACAGGAACCAGAACTAGAGAGGATCCAGGGACAAGAACCAGAACTAGGGACAGCATGATCCAGGGACAGGAACCAGAACTAGGGACACCAGGCTCCAGGGACAGGAACTAGGGACGGCACGATCCAGGGACAGGAACCAGAACTAGGGACAGCACGATCTAGGGACAGGAGCCAGAACCAGGGACACCAGGGACAGGGAGCCAGGGATATAGGTGTATAGATATATAGGTATACAGGGATATAAGTGTATAGATATATAGGTATACAGGGATATAGGTGTATAGATATATAGGGATACAGGGATATAGATATATAGGGATACAGGGATATAGGTGTATAGATGTATAGGTATACTGGGATATGGGTGTATAGATATATAGGTATACAGGGATACAGGGATATAGATATATAAGGATACAGGGATATAGGTGTATAGATATACAGGGATATAGATATACAGGGATATAGATATACAGGGATACACACACACACTCCTCTCTCACTGTACCTATACAGTATCTCTCCCAGCACTTATCACTCTTATCGATCTCTTCTCAAGCAACAGCCATGAATGTTTAATGAGCAGATGATCGCTTTCAGTTGCTAATGGCTATCCATTAGAGGCCGCACTGCAGAGGAGTGCTGCGGGGGTTAACTCCTTCTCTGCCAGTGGCTTAACTGGAATGGGAAATATGTCCTTCATTTTCATTTACTTTAATCTGATTTGAAAATGATTATTTCAGCATGACATGAATTAATCTTGCTTTGTGGGTGGAATAAAAGCCTCTGTTTATAGAATGTTTTGGGTGGAGAATGTGATAGCTGTAATATGTTACAGATTTGTATATACACAGATATATTATACTTACAGAATTATGTCTGTTTCACT
>JBBDGT010000246.1:121687-134187 GCA_037306005.1 Rhinophrynus dorsalis
AGCAGAAACAAGGAGATGAAATAGGGAGCATTCTAGAATTTTCATTCATCAAATTCAATGAAATTCAATTTCTCTCCCAGATCTTAAAATCATTTCGAGTATTTTCTAAAGACTCAAAAATGTTCCTTTTAAATTTGCCATCAGAAGTCCTCAAATATGATAAAGCATCTTGTCTGTTAAGAAATTCAGACTCTAATCGAATCCAATTGGGAATTAACCAAGAACACTCATATTTGTGGCAAAAAGATAACAAGTGTGAAAGAAAGTCTAGAAGCCAAATAATATTTATAAAGATTTGGAACTAAAAGTCCACCATAAGGTCTGTCCTTGAATACAACCTCCCTTTTAATGCGTGGGTGTTTATCATTCCAAATAAATCGGAAAACATTATTTTGAATGCCCATAAATTCAGTCTTATTAATAAAAATAGGAAGGGAGCGTAATAAATATAACAATTTGGGAAGAATAACCATCTTGACTGCGTTAATTGTACCTAAAAAGTAAAGAGGTAAGTGTTTCCATGTATCAAGGGTATTTCTCAATGTTAAAAAACAAGAAGTAAAGTTAAAGGAAACAATTTTAGAACGAACCTTGGGAATTTTAACACCCATATAAGTAATAAAATTGTCTTTCCATTTAAAATCAAAATTTTTTTGGATATCTCTTTTGATTTTGGCATCTAAGGAAATGTCCATTAACTCTGATTTGTTCTGATTAAGGTCAGACCAGAGAACTTGCTAAAATAAGAAAATTTTGACCAAAGAGCATTGACAGAAGTTTTAGCATTTGAGATAAAAAGAAGAATGTCATCATCACAGAGGTTAAGTTTACTAGAGAAATTTGTTAATCCAATACCTTTTATTTTCTCATCCTCCCTAATGGAAAGGGCAAAGGGCTCCATACATAGAGCAAAAATCATAGGAGATAAGGGACATCCCTGCTTAGTGCCCTTTTCTATTTGGATTTCCTCCGATTCCACCCCCATTATTCTTAAAAGGCTAAAAGAATTACTATGGATAGTGGTAAGATATTGAGTAATCAGCCCCTGAACTCCAAAATTTTCTAATATTCTTTCCATATAAACCCAATTTAAGGAATCAAAAACTTTAGATATATCTAAAGATAAAAACAAAGAATTTTTAGTTCTAAAAAGATTACGAATGTCTAAAACATCAAGAGCACGTCTAATACAATCCCCAGTGCCTCTCCCGGGGATAAAGACACACTGCTCTACATAAATTAGAAGGGGTAAAAATTTACCTAACCTGTTAGCCAAGACTTTCGAAAGAATCTTTAAATCTGTGTTAATAAGATTAATGGGTCTATAATTTGCAACTTTATCTGGATCTTTCCCCGGTTTGGCAAAAACAGAAATAAAACTCAGATTAGCCTCTTACTCAATTTTTCCTTTCTGCAAAATCTCCTGAAAATAAGCCATCAAATTAGGGAGAAGTTCTTCTCAGAAGATATAATAATTTTAATTTGTAAAACCATCCAGGCCCGGACTTTTTTGTTTTTTAAATTTTTAATAACTTTCGATAATTCATCCTGTTCTAGAGGTCTGTTTAATTCCGAGTGTCCTATCTCATTTAAACTGGGAAGTTTAATTTTCTTAAGGAAATCCTCGAAAACTGTTTCATTAAATTTAGCCTCATCTTTAAAAGGATTAGTAAAGTATTTATAAAAACAAAGTAAAATATTTTTCAGATTAGATGACTTCCCAATTTTTTCACCACAATTTATCCTTTTAATATTTTGTATTGGTTTATGAGAATCCAGTTGATGAGTCATCAAGGTATGGGATTAATTACCCCAAAGGAAATATTTTTGTCTAATCCAGAGGAAATTATGATCAGCGTTTTTATCTAATAAGATTTCTAATTTATTTTTTGATATTACAAATTTTCTTAGCTCTGGCTAATGAAGGACTAATGTTCTGTTTATCTTGAAGAACCTTCAGTTCAGAGTGAAGGGAGTTAATTAAGCCGTCCCTATCTTTTTGTCTTTGTTTGGCTAATTTAATTAATACCCCCCGGATTACAGACTTGTGAGCTAACCAAATCCTGGAAACATTGGAGTCCTTAGGGGTATTCTCCTGGAAGTATGTTTCAATAGTTTTTTAGGATTTCTTTTTGGACACTTTTGTTTAATTACATTCTTTTCATTTAACCTCCATCTGAAATTCATTTTAATGGTTGAGAAGGAATTAACCCAAAAGGATACAGCACTATGATCTGACCAGATCTGAGGGTACATTCCGATATCGATAATATTATCTAGAATGGAGGAATCCACAAGAAAGAAATCTATTCTAGAAGCAATGTCTCTCTGACTGGAAATATAAGTAAATTCTCTTTCTTTAGGAAACAAAACCCTCCATGGATCCAGGAGATCCAAGTCATCCATAAAATCTTTCAAAATCAAATTTTGGGATTCCCTACATTTACTCTGACCTTTCTTATCAAGGTCTGGATCTAAATATAAATTAAAATCCCCTCCAATTATAAGTTTACCCCTTCTATGAGTTTGAATTTGTGCTTTCAAGCTTTCAAAGAAGGATTTTTTATTAATCTGGGGACCGTATATATTCACAATAGTTAGGTCAACGCCACAAATATTTCCAGTTAAAATCAGAAAATTCCCTCACGGATCCTCAATGACTTGTCCCGAGATAAAGGGGACGTCATTTCTCAGCTAGATAGCCACACAACATCTTTTGATCACATTAGAGCTTAAATAAAATCTCTTACAATTTTTAGAAAAAACCCTCAGTGGATTAGATTTATTAAACTTGGTCTCCTGAAGTAATAGAAAAGTAGGTTTAAACTTCTCCAAAGAAATAAAAGCCTTTTTTCTCTTTTTTGCTGAATTAAATCCTCGTACATTAATAGATGTAAAATTAATCTTTTCCAACATCAGGGGAAAGAAACAAACAGAGAAACTCTGTCTGACCTGCCCAACCCCAAAAAAGGTTTAATCTGCCTGTAGTTAGTATACAGGCACTGGGTAATGACACCTGTCCACCCAGAGGGTCTCATAGCTCCGCCCCACCTCCCTACAAGGTCCTGGCCTAATAAACTTAAATCTAAAATTATAAAATTAAAAGAAGAAGTTGAAATCACTTTGTAAAAAGTACCTTAGGAAACATTAATAGTAACGATATTAACATACAGTAACATAATAACATACATAACAATATTAATATAGACACATACACGCTTACACACAGGCCCACACGTACACACACACACAGACATACATGCATACACAAACATAAGGATATATACACATACATACGCAAACACACATAAATGCATATATCTATATATATAAAAGAGAAAGGCTCATTGCATAATTTATGTCTCCTCAGGAGACACACACACCCAGGGGTGGCAATAAGGAGGGGTTACTGTTCCCATTGGGTGATTCAATGGGGGTGTGATTTTCACACCAATTGCAGTGGCGGAAGGGAGTTGGCCCACCCCCACTATGCAGCCGCCCACCACTATCAAAGTCAGAAAAAAACAATATGGCCGCCACTTGCTCCTACACCACAGACAAACACACACATGCCCCACTCACACAGCACCAAACTCACACACATGCCCCACTCACACAGCACCACACACACACACACACATATGCCCCACTCACACACACAAATGCCCCACTCACACACACAAAAGCAAGAAAGAAATATGGCTGACACACAGTCACTCACCATGACTCCCAGTGGCCTCAGCAGGACCTGTACTACAGCCACTGAGGAACAAACTGGCACTCAAAGGGTTAAGGTAGGTCCTCATTGCTCACTTATTTCTTCACTGTCATCATTTGCCATACAACACAGAGGACAGGCAGGCATCAGATTCACACTTAACCCACTGACTGCCACAGGGTTGTGTATCAAGTTTTAGCCCTCAGTGAGTGTGTTCAAACCCCTCACACTGTAAACTTGCATTTCCCTCCCACTTCTCCTCCTTCCCCAGCCTATTACTAACACTTTTCCACATTTCTCTTAAGCCCCTGCCCCCTACTCGCAATTAAGCCCCGCCCACTTTTAACCCAAATTGCCCCATTTGTCTCTCCACATCAGCACCACATAACCCCCCTCCAGAGACAACACAAATCAAAGTTCCCAGGTATGAACACACTTCCCACTGCTATTTAACTCTGACATGCCTCTCTATAACTTAACCATTTGAGTGCCAGAGGGGTGCACAACTCATGCGTGCATGTGTTTCTGCGCATATATGTTGAGTGTGTGTGTACATCTCTGCTACATATTTGTGTGCATGTGTGCATCTCCGGTGTGTGTGCATGTCTTTTGCATGTCTCTGCCGCTCACTGTGTGTATGTGTCTGCCTGTGTGTTGCATATATCTGTGTTTATCAGTGTGTCTACATTTCACACACGTGCGCCCAACAGTCATAACATGACGGCCAACGCCGTCCCACATAGTGTATAAGCGCCCAACATGTGTCACTTAACCCTTTCACTGCCAGAGGACTATACAACTCATTACACAGCAATGTGTTACGCACCTCTCTCACACTCAGAGTTAAAGTGCTTCACTCCAACCAACTGCTACACTAGGTGTGTATAATGCAGTAACCCTACAGCCCTGTATTTCATGTCTACTTCACTCTATGTATAGTCATTTCTACCCCTCACCCATTACTTTACTGTAACACTTCACTGTCCCTCTTCTCCTCAATCTCTCATCTCCTCCTCCCTTGTCATCCCCACTCACCTATCCCCTAGCCATTCATCCATAGTCCCAATCTCGCCATTTTACTCCCACATCACTATTGCATTATCTATCACTGCATCTGTCACTTAACCCTCTGTCTGCCAACCTATTTCTTCAAATGTACTGCAGTATCCACTACTGTAATCTAAATTATTCCTTTACTCACAAACATCTTCTCACTGTGACCTTCACCAAGTACATAGCACACTCACTTCAACTGTAAGGATACAAGACCTTATTCATCAAGTAACACAGCACACTCACTTCAACTGTAAGGATACAGGGCCTTATTCATCAAGTAACACAGCACATTCACTTCAACTGTAAGGATACAGGGCCTTATTCATCAAGTAACACAGCACACTCACTTCAACTGTAAGGATACAGGGCCTTATTCACCAAGTAACAGCACACTCACTTCAACTGCAAGGATACAGGCTCTTATTCACCAAGTAACACAGCACACTCACTTCAACTGTAAGGATACAGGGCCTTATTCATTAAGTAACACAGCACACTCACTTCAACTGCAAGGATACAGGCTCTTATTCACCAAGTAACACAGCACACTCACTTCAACTGTAAGGATACAGGGCCTTATTCATTAAGTAACACAGCACACTCACTTCAACTGTAAGGATACAGGACCTTATTATCAAGTAACACAGCACACTCACTTCAACTAGGCTTGCCACCCAGCCGGTATTTTACCGGCACAGCCAGTAATTAGGACCTTAGAGCCGGTGCCGGTATATCTACCGGTATTTGTTTGTGCGACGTGTCCAGAGTCAGTCTCCTCCACTCAGCCCTATATGCCAGCTGCTCATGTGGCTCGCTTAAAGTCGTCAGCGTTCACGCGCCATCACCAGCCAATGAGTGAAGAGTATTTGGACATCAATGGTCCTCATTGGCTGGCTGGTGTGTCACGCTTGCCTGGTGTATGTGTCTGAGTCTTGTGACTGACAACGGGGAGTCAGGGATTGCGGCAGTATGCATGTGCTGTGAGAGTGTCAGTGCTCAGAGACTGTGGTGCACAGAAGGCAGTCTGGTCGGAATCCACTGGACCACTCCATGTGTGCGGCCTACACAGTTCAGCTCATCCTCGGTCTCTCCTGCTCCCCGGCTCCAGCCCTGGCAGAACTTGGAAGTAAACAGCACCGCCCTCAGCACGCACACACTTCCAGGTATGACGTGACAGAGGTCGGTAGAAGGCCAGAAGAAGCGGGCCTAGTGTTAATAATCCCTTATTGGTAGGCACTCAGTTGTCCTTGGCCAAGTGTAGGCAACCTACAGCTCTTCATCCATCAACCATCCCCAAACATGTATTTACAACTTAAAAAAGTGCTACAGCCCATCTGCAAAAAAAAATATATTACAGTATGTAACTGATGACCTTTATGATGGTCGCTCTGCTTTATTTTACAGAGATACATATGGTTACTGAGACAGTTCAGGGCATTTCTGTGATGAATCTTAGCAATAACAGATAATGTCACCGCTACAATTGTCTTAATGGGATGTAGATATTTGTGTATTTAAGATCTTAGTGATTTGTACAGGTAACACAATGTGCATCTATGTCACACCTGTAGTACACATGTACTGAGCGAGAAAAGTAAGTAAATGTTGTGTCCTGTCTGTGTACAAACACTGGGCCTTATATATACAGGCAAAGTAGATCCGTTCTGGGCAAACCATCTGCACTATAGAGGACAAATAGGGCCTTCAATGCAGCACAATGTATTCCAGTATTCAAGCAACTTGACTAGGCCTCAAAGGCTTAATTGGGAGGTCTGATCACCTTTGTGTGTAGGGGATCCTTCACCACTCTGGCCTGGGAGAGCTTAGTTTGAGAGAGAGAGTGAGTGCTTAGTCTGAGAGAGACAGAGTGTTTAGTCTGATAGAGAGAGACAGAGAGCGCTTAGTCTGAGAGAGACAGAGCGCTTAGTCTGAGAGAGACAGAGAGCGCTTAGTCTGAGAGAGACAGAGAGCGCTTAGTCTGAGAGAGAGAGTGAGCGCTTAGTCTGAGAGAGAGAGTGAGTGCTTAGTCTTAGAGAGAGTGAGTGCTTAGTCAGAGAGAGAGAGTGCTTAGTCAGAGAGAGAGAGAGTACTTAGTCTGAGAAAGACAGAGAGGCTTAGTCTGAGAAAGACAGAGTGTTTAGTCTGATAGAGAGAGACAGAGTGCTTAGTCAGAGAGAGAGAGAGAGTGCTTAGTCTGAGAGAGAGTGAGTGCTTAGTCTGAGAGAGACAGAGAGCGCTTAGTCTGAGAGAGAGAGAGAGAGCGCTTAGTCTGAGAGAGAGAGAGTGCTTAGTGTGAGTGAGAGTGAGTGCTTAGTCTGAGTGAGAGTGCTTAGTCTGAGAGTGGTCATGCAACATTGAGTGGTTCTGCCCCTTTTTTGGCTCCTCCCTTTTGTGACTCCGCCCTCACACAGCTATGGTCGGTATTTTTTTTAGGAAAAGGTGGCAACCCTAACTTCAGCTGTAAGGATACAGGGTCTTATTCATCATGTAACACAGCACAGTCACTTCAACTGTAAGGATACAGGGCCTTATTTATCAAGTAACACAGTGCACTCAATTCAACTATAAGGATACAGGGTCTTATTCATCATGTAACACAGCACACTCACTTCAACTGTAAGGATACAGGGCCTTATTCATCAAGTAACACAGCACACTCACTTCAACTGTAAGGATACAGGGTCTTATTCATCATGTAACACAGCACACTCACTTCAACTGTAAGGATACAGGGCCTTATTCATGAAGTAATACAGCACACTCACTTCAACTGTAAGGATACAGGGCCTTATTCATCAAGTAACACAGCACACTCACTTCACCTGAAAGTATACAGGGTCTTATTCATCAAGTAACACAGCACACTCACTTCAACTGTAAGGATACAGGGCCTTATTCACCAAGTAACATAGCACACTCACTACAACTGTAAGGATACAGGGCCTTATTCATCAAGTAACACAGCGCACTCACTTCAACTGTAAGGACACAGGGCCTTATTATCAAGTAACACAGCACACTCACTTCAACTGGAAGGATACAGGGCCTTATTATCAAGTAACACAGCACACTCACTTCAACTGTAAGGATACAGGGCCTTATTCACCAAGTAACACAGCACACTCACTTCAACTGTAAGGATACAGGGTCTTATTCATCAAGTAACACAGCACACTCACTTCAACTGTAAGGATACAGGGCCTTATTCATGAAGTAATACAGCACACTCACTTCAACTGTAAGGATACAGGGCCTTATTCATCAAGTAACACAGCACACTCACTTCAACTGTAAGGACACAGGGCCTTATTATCAAGTAACACAGCACACTCACTTCAACTGGAAGGATACAGGGCCTTATTATCAAGTAACACAGCACACTCACTTCAACTGTAAGGATACAGGGCCTTATTCACCAAGTAACACAGCACACTCACTTCAAATGTAAGGATACAGGGTCTTATTCATCAAGTAACACAGCACACTCACTTCAACTGTAAGGATACAGGGCCTTATTCATGAAGTAATACAGCACACTCACTTCAACTGTAAGGATACAGGGCCTTACTCATCAAGTAACACAGCACACTCACTTCACCTGTAAGTATACAGGGTCTTATTCATCAAGTAACACAGCACACTCACTTCAACTGTAAGGATACAGGGCCTTATTCATCAAGTAACACAGCACACTCACTTCAACTGTAAGGATACAGGGCCTTATTCACCAAGTAACAGCACACTCACTTCAACTGCAAGGATACAGGCTCTTATTCACCAAGTAACACAGCACACTCACTTCAACTGTAAGGATACAGGGCCTTATTCATTAAGTAACACAGCACACTCACTTCAACTGCAAGGATACAGGCTCTTATTCACCAAGTAACACAGCACACTCACTTCAACTGTAAGGATACAGGGCCTTATTCATTAAGTAACACAGCACACTCACTTCAACTGTAAGGATACAGGACCTTATTATCAAGTAACACAGCACACTCACTTCAACTAGGCTTGCCACCCAGCCGGTATTTTACCGGCACAGCCAGTAATTAGGACCTTAGAGCCGGTGCCGGTATATCTACCGGTATTTGTTTGTGCGACGTGTCCAGAGTCAGTCTCCTCCACTCAGCCCTATATGCCAGCTGCTCATGTGGCTCGCTTAAAGTCGTCAGCGTTCACGCGCCATCACCAGCCAATGAGTGAAGAGTATTTGGACATCAATGGTCCTCATTGGCTGGCTGGTGTGTCACGCTTGCCTGGTGTATGTGTCTGAGTCTTGTGACTGACAACGGGGAGTCAGGGATTGCGGCAGTATGCATGCGCTGTGAGAGTGTCAGTGCTCAGAGACTGTGGTGCACAGAAGGCAGTCTGGTCGGAATCCACTGGACCACTCCATGTGTGCGGCCTACACAGTTCAGCTCATCCTCGGTCTCTCCTGCTCCCCGGCTCCAGCCCTGGCAGAACTTGGAAGTAAACAGCACCGCCCTCAGCACGCACACACTTCCAGGTATGACGTGACAGAGGTCGGTAGAAGGCCAGAAGAAGCGGGCCTAGTGTTAATAATCCCTTATTGGTAGGCACTCAGTTGTCCTTGGCCAAGTGTAGGCAACCTACAGCTCTTCATCCATCAACCATCCCCAAACATGTATTTACAACTTAAAAAAGTGCTACAGCCCATCTGCAAAAAAAAATATATTACAGTATGTAACTGATGACCTTTATGATGGTCGCTCTGCTTTATTTTACAGAGATACATATGGTTACTGAGACAGTTCAGGGCATTTCTGTGATGAATCTTAGCAATAACAGATAATGTCACCGCTACAATTGTCTTAATGGGATGTAGATATTTGTGTATTTAAGATCTTAGTGATTTGTACAGGTAACACAATGTGCATCTATGTCACACCTGTAGTACACATGTACTGAGCGAGAAAAGTAAGTAAATGTTGTGTCCTGTCTGTGTACAAACACTGGGCCTTATATATACAGGCAAAGTAGATCCGTTCTGGGCAAACCATCTGCACTATAGAGGACAAATAGGGCCTTCAATGCAGCACAATGTATTCCAGTATTCAAGCAACTTGACTAGGCCTCAAAGGCTTAATTGGGAGGTCTGATCACCTTTGTGTGTAGGGGATCCTTCACCACTCTGGCCTGGGAGAGCTTAGTTTGAGAGAGAGAGTGAGTGCTTAGTCTGAGAGAGACAGAGTGTTTAGTCTGATAGAGAGAGACAGAGAGCGCTTAGTCTGAGAGAGACAGAGCGCTTAGTCTGAGAGAGACAGAGAGCGCTTAGTCTGAGAGAGACAGAGAGCGCTTAGTCTGAGAGAGAGAGTGAGCGCTTAGTCTGAGAGAGAGAGTGAGTGCTTAGTCTTAGAGAGAGTGAGTGCTTAGTCAGAGAGAGAGAGTGCTTAGTCAGAGAGAGAGAGAGTACTTAGTCTGAGAAAGACAGAGAGGCTTAGTCTGAGAAAGACAGAGTGTTTAGTCTGATAGAGAGAGACAGAGTGCTTAGTCAGAGAGAGAGAGAGAGTGCTTAGTCTGAGAGAGAGTGAGTGCTTAGTCTGAGAGAGACAGAGAGCGCTTAGTCTGAGAGAGAGAGAGAGAGCGCTTAGTCTGAGAGAGAGAGAGTGCTTAGTGTGAGTGAGAGTGAGTGCTTAGTCTGAGTGAGAGTGCTTAGTCTGAGAGTGGTCATGCAACATTGAGTGGTTCTGCCCCTTTTTTGGCTCCTCCCTTTTGTGACTCCGCCCTCACACAGCTATGGTCGGTATTTTTTTTAGGAAAAGGTGGCAACCCTAACTTCAGCTGTAAGGATACAGGGTCTTATTCATCATGTAACACAGCACAGTCACTTCAACTGTAAGGATACAGGGCCTTATTTATCAAGTAACACAGTGCACTCAATTCAACTATAAGGATACAGGGTCTTATTCATCATGTAACACAGCACACTCACTTCAACTGTAAGGATACAGGGCCTTATTCATCAAGTAACACAGCACACTCACTTCAACTGTAAGGATACAGGGTCTTATTCATCATGTAACACAGCACACTCACTTCAACTGTAAGGATACAGGGCCTTATTCATGAAGTAATACAGCACACTCACTTCAACTGTAAGGATACAGGGCCTTATTCATCAAGTAACACAGCACACTCACTTCACCTGAAAGTATACAGGGTCTTATTCATCAAGTAACACAGCACACTCACTTCAACTGTAAGGATACAGGGCCTTATTCACCAAGTAACATAGCACACTCACTACAACTGTAAGGATACAGGGCCTTATTCATCAAGTAACACAGCGCACTCACTTCAACTGTAAGGACACAGGGCCTTATTATCAAGTAACACAGCACACTCACTTCAACTGGAAGGATACAGGGCCTTATTATCAAGTAACACAGCACACTCACTTCAACTGTAAGGATACAGGGCCTTATTCACCAAGTAACACAGCACACTCACTTCAACTGTAAGGATACAGGGTCTTATTCATCAAGTAACACAGCACACTCACTTCAACTGTAAGGATACAGGGCCTTATTCATGAAGTAATACAGCACACTCACTTCAACTGTAAGGATACAGGGCCTTATTCATCAAGTAACACAGCACACTCACTTCAACTGTAAGGACACAGGGCCTTATTATCAAGTAACACAGCACACTCACTTCAACTGGAAGGATACAGGGCCTTATTATCAAGTAACACAGCACACTCACTTCAACTGTAAGGATACAGGGCCTTATTCACCAAGTAACACAGCACACTCACTTCAAATGTAAGGATACAGGGTCTTATTCATCAAGTAACACAGCACACTCACTTCAACTGTAAGGATACAGGGCCTTATTCATGAAGTAATACAGCACACTCACTTCAACTGTAAGGATACAGGGCCTTACTCATCAAGTAACACAGCACACTCACTTCACCTGTAAGTATACAGGGTCTTATTCATCAAGTAACACAGCACACTCACTTCAACTGTAAGGATACAGGGCCTTATTCACCAAGTAACATAGCACACTCACTACAACTGTAAGGATACAGGGCCTTATTCATGAAGTAATACAGCACACTCACTTCAACTGTAAGGATACAGGGCCTTATTCACCAAGTAACACAGCACACTCACTTCAACTGTAAGGATACAGGGCCTTATTCATCAAGTAACACAGCGCACTCACTTCAACTGTAAGGACACAGGGCCTTATTATCAAGTAACACAGCACACTCACTTCAACTAGAAGGATACAGGGCCTTATTATCAAGTAACACAGCACACTCACTTCAACTGTAAGGATACAGGGCCTTATTCACCAAGTAACACAGCACACTCACTTCAACTGTAAGGATACAGGGTCTTATTCATCAAGTAACACAGCACACTCACTTCAACTGTAAGGATACAGGGCCTTATTCATGAAGTAATACAGCACACTCACTTCAACTGTAAGGACACAGGGCCTTATTATCAAGTAACACAGCACACTCACTTCAACTGGAAGGATACAGGGCCTTATTATCAAGTAACACAGCACACTCACTTCAACTGTAAGGATACAGGGCCTTATTCACCAAGTAACACAGCACACTCACTTCAACTGTAAGGATACAGGGTCTTATTCATCAAGTAACACAGCACACTCACTTCAACTGTAAGGATACAGGGCCTTATTCATGAAGTAATACAGCACACTCACTTCAACT
>JBBDGT010000246.1:139187-209199 GCA_037306005.1 Rhinophrynus dorsalis
GAGCCAAGTACATAGTACATACTGGAACACTGAGAACAGTACATAGTCCAGTAGTACATACTGGAACACTTAGCCCAGTACATAGTACATACTGGAACACTGAGCCCAGTACATAGTACACACTAGAACACTGAGCCCAGAACATACTACATACTGGAACACTGAGCCCAGTACATAGTACATACTGGAACACAGAGCCCAGTCCATAGTACATATTGGAACACTGAGTCTGGTACATAGTACATACTGGAACACTGAGACCAGTACATAGTTCATACTGGAACACTGAGCCCAGTCCATAGTACACACTGAAACACATAGTCCAGTACATAGTACAAACTGGAACACTGAGCTCAGTACATAGTACATACTGGAACACTGAGCCCAGTACATAGTACAAACTGGAACACTGAGCCCAGTCCATAGTACATACAGGAACACTGAGACCAGCACATAGTACATACTGAAACAGATAGTTCAGTACATAGTACAAACTGGAATACTGAGCTCAGTCCATAGTACATACAGGAACACTGAGACCAGCACATAGTACATGCTGGAACACTGAGCTCAGTACATAGTACATACTGGAACACTGAGACCAGCACATAGTACATACTGGAACACTGAGCTCAGTACATAGTACATACTGGAACACTGAGCCCAGTACATAGTACGTACTGGAGCACTGAGCCTAGTCTATAGTACATACTGTAACACTGAGCCCAGTACATAGTACATACTGTAACACTGAGCCCAGTACATAGTACATACTGGAACACTGAGCCCAGTACATAGTACAAACTGTAACACTGAGCACAGTACATAGTACGTACTGGAGCACTGAGCCCAGTACATAGTACATACTGGAACACTGAGCCCAGTACATAGTACAAACTGTAACATTGAGCACAGTACATAGTACATACTGGAGCACTGAGCCCAGAACATAGTACATACTGTAACACTGAGCCCAGTTCGTAGCACATACTGGAACACTGAGCCAAGTACATAGTACATAGTAGAACACTTAGCCCAGTACATAGTACATACAAGAACACTGAGCCCAGTACATAGTACAAACTGTAACACTGAGCACAGTACATAGTACATACTGGAGCACTGAGCCCAGAACATAGTACATACTGTAACACTGAGCCCAGTTCGTAGCACATACTGGAACACAGAGCCCAGTCCATAGTACATATTGGAACACTGAGTCTGGTACATAGTACATACTGGAACACTGAGACCAGTACATAGTTCATACTGGAACACTGAGACCAGTACATATTACATACTGGAACACTGAGACCAGTACATATTACATATTGGAACACTGAGCCCAGTCCATAGTACATACTGGAACACTGAGCCCAGTACATAGTACATACTGGAACACTGAGCCCAGTACATAGTACACACTAGAACACTGAGCCCAGTTCATAGTACACATTAGAACACTGAGCCCAGAACATACTACATACTGGAACACTGAGCCCAGTACATACTACATACTGGAACACAGAGCCCAGTCCATAGTACATATTGGAACACTGAGTCTGGTACATAGTACATACTGGAACACTGAGACCAGTACATAGTTCATACTGGAACACTGAGCCCAGTCCATAGTACACACTGAAACACATAGTCCAGTACATAGTACAAACTGGAACACTGAGCCCAGTACATAGTACAACCTGTAACACTGAGCACAGTACATAGTACGTACTGGAGCACTGAGCCCAGTACATAGTACATACTGTAACACTGAGCCCAGTACATAGTACAAACTGTAACACTGAGCACAGTACATAGTACATACTGGAGCACTGAGCCCAGAACATAGTACATACTGTAACACTGAGCCCAGTTCGTAGCACATACTGGAACACTGAGCCAAGTACATAGTACATAGTAGAACACTTAGCCCAGTACATAGTACATACAAGAACACTGAGCCCAGTACATAGTACAAACTGTAACACTGAGCACAGTACATAGTACATACTGGAGCACTGAGCCCAGAACATAGTACATACTGTAACACTGAGCCCAGTTCGTAGCACATACTGGAACACAGAGCCCAGTCCATAGTACATATTGGAACACTGAGTCTGGTACATAGTACATACTGGAACACTGAGACCAGTACATAGTTCATACTGGAACACTGAGACCAGTACATATTACATACTGGAACACTGAGACCAGTACATATTACATATTGGAACACTGAGCCCAGTCCATAGTACATACTGGAACACTGAGCCCAGTACATAGTACATACTGGAACACTGAGCCCAGTACATAGTACACACTAGAACACTGAGCCCAGTTCATAGTACACATTAGAACACTGAGCCCAGAACATACTACATACTGGAACACTGAGCCCAGTACATAGTACATACTGGAACACAGAGCCCAGTCCATAGTACATATTGGAACACTGAGTCTGGTACATAGTACATACTGGAACACTGAGACCAGTACATAGTTCATACTGGAACACTGAGCCCAGTCAATAGTACACACTGAAACACATAGTCCAGTACATAGTACAAACTGGAACACTGAGCTCAGTACATAGTACATACAGGAACACTGAGATCAGCACATAGTACATACTGGAACACTGAGCTCAGTACATAGTACATACTGGAACACTGAGCATAGTACATAGTACATACTGGAACACTGAGCCCAGTACATAGTACATACTGTAACGCTGAGCACAGTCCATAGTACATATTAGAACACTGAGTCCAGTTTATAGTTCATACTGGAACACTGAGCCCAGTACATAGTACATACTGGAACACTGAGCACAGTCCATAGTACATACTGTAACACTGAGCACAGTCCATAGTACATATTAGAACACTGAGTCCAGTTTATAGTACATACTGGAACACTGAGCCCAGTACATAGTACATACTGGAACACTGAGCCCAGTCCATAGTACATACAGGAACACTGAGACCAGCACATAGTACATGCTGGAACACTGAGCTCAGTAAATAGTACATACTGTAACACTAAGCCCAGTCCATGGTACATACTGGAACACTGAGCCCAGTACATAGTACATTGTGGAACACTTAGCCCAGTACATAGTACATACTAGAACACTGAGCCCAGTACATAGTACATACTGTAACACTGAGCCCAGTTCGTAGTACATACTGGAACACTGAGTCCAGTACATAGTACATATTGGAACACTTACCCCAGTACATAGTACATACTGGAACACTGAGCCCAGTACATAGTACATACTGGAACACTGAGCCCAGTACATAGTACGTACTGGAGCACTGAGCCTAGTCTATAGTACATACTGTAACACTGAGCCCAGTACATAGTACATACTGGAACACTGAGCCCAGTACATAGTACATACTGGAACACTGAGCCCAGTACATAGTACAAACTGTAACACTGAGCACAGTACATAGTACGTACTGGAGCACTGAGCCCAGTACATAGTACATACTGGAACACTGAGCCCAGTACATAGTACAAACTGTAACACTGAGCACAGTACATAGTACATACTGGAGCACTGAGCCCAGAACATAGTACATAATGTAACACTGAGCCCAGTTCGTAGCACATACTGGAACACTGAGCCAAGTACATAGTACATAGTAGAACACTTAGCCCAGTACATAGTACATACAAGAACACTGAGCCCAGTACATAGTACAAACTGTAACACTGAGCACAGTACATAGTACATACTGGAGCACTGAGCCCAGAACATAGTACATACTGTAACACTGAGCCCAGTTCGTAGCACATACTGGAACACAGAGCCCAGTCCATAGTACATATTGGAACACTGAGTCTGGTACATAGTACATACTGGAACACTGAGACCAGTACATAGTTCATACTGGAACACTGAGACCAGTACATATTACATACTGGAACACTGAGCACAGTCCATAGTACATATTAGAACACTGAGTCCAGTTTATAGTACATACTGGAACACTGAGCCCAGTACATAGTACATACTGGAACACTGAGCCCAGTCCATAGTACATACAGGAACACTGAGACCAGCACATAGTACATGCTGGAACACTGAGCTCAGTAAATAGTACATACTGTAACACTAAGCCCAGTCCATGGTACATACTGGAACACTGAGCCCAGTACATAGTACATATTGGAACACTGAGTCTGGTACATAGTACATACTGGAACACTGAGACCAGTACATAGTTCATACTGGAACACTGAGCCCAGTCCATAGTACACACTGAAACACATAGTCCAGTACATAGTACAAACTGGAACACTGAGCTCAGTACATAGTACATACAGGAACACTGAGACCAGCACATAGTACATATTGGAACACTTACCCCAGTACATAGTACATACTGGAACACTGAGCCCAGTACATAGTACATACTGGAACACTGAGCCCAGTACATAGTATGTACTGGAGCACTGAGCCTAGTCTATAGTACATACTGTAACACTGAGCCCAGTACATAGTACATACTGGAACACTGAGCCCAGTACATAGTACATACTGGAACACTGAGCTCAGTACATAGTACATACTGGAACACTGAGCATAGTACATAGTACATACTGGAACACTGAGCCCAGTACATAGTACATACTGTAACACTGAGCACAGTCCATAGTAAATATTAGAACACTGAGTCCAGTTTATAGTACATACTGGAACACTGAGCCCAGTACATAGTACATACTGTAACACTGAGCACAGTCCATAGTACATATTAGAACACTGAGTCCAGTTTATAGTACATACTGGAACACTGAGCCCAGTACATAGTACATACTGGAACACTGAGCACAGTCCATAGTACATACAGGAACACTGAGACCAGCACATAGTACATGCTGGAACACTGAGCTCAGTAAATAGTACATACTGTAACACTAAGCCCAGTCCATGGTACATACTGGAACACTGAGCCCAGTACATAGTACATTGTGGAACACTTAGCCCAGTACATAGTACATACTAGAACACTGAGCCCAGTACATAGTACATACTGTAACACTGAGCCCAGTTCGTAGTACATACTGGAACACTGAGTCCAGTACATAGTACATATTGGAACACTTACCCCAGTACATAGTACATAGTGGAACACTGAGCCCAGTACATAGTACATACTGGAACACTGAGCCCAGTACATAGTACATACTGGAACACTGAGCCCAGTACATAGTACATACTGGAACACTGAGCTCAGTCCATAGTACATACTGGAACACTGAGCCCAGTACATAGTACATATTGGAACACTTAGCCCAGTACATAGTACATAGTGGAACACTGAGCCCAGTACATAGTACATACTGGAACACTGAGCCCAGTACAAAGTACATACTGGAACACTGAGCCCAGTCCATAGTACATACTAGAACACTGTGTCCAGTTCATAGTACAAACTGAAACACTGAGCCCAGTATATAGTACATACTAGAACACGGAGTCCAGTTCATAGTACACACTAGAACACTGAGATTAGTTCATAGTACACATTAGAACACTGAGCCCAGAACATACTACATACTGGAATACTGAGCCCAGTCCATAGTACATACTGAAACACATAGTTCAGTACATAGTAAAACTGGAATACTGAGCTCAGTCCATAGTACATACAGGAACACTGAGACCAGCACATAGTACATGCTGGAACACTGAGCTCAGTACATAGTACATACTGGAACACTGAGCATAGTACATAGTACATACTGGAACACTGAGACCAGCACATAGTACATACTGGAACACTGAGCTCAGTACATAGTACATACTGGAACACTGAGCTCAGTACATTGTACATCCTGGAACACTGAGCTTAGTACATAGTACATACTGGAACACGGAGCTCAGTACATAGAACATACTGGAACACTGAGCCCAGAACACAGTACATACTGGAACACTGAGCCCAGTACATAGTACATACTGGAACACTGAGCTCAGTACATTGTACATCCTGGAACACTGAGCTTAGTACATAGTACATACTGGAACACTGAGCCCAGTACATAGTACATACTGGAACACTGAGCCCAGTACATAGTACAAACTGTAACACTGAGCACAGTACATAGTACGTACTGGAACACTGAGCACAGTACATAGTACATACTGGAACACTTAGCCCAGTACATAGTACATACTGGAACACTGAGCCCAGTACATAGTACACACTAGAACACTGAGCACAGTTCATAGTACACATTAGAACACTGAGCCCAGAACATACTACATACTGGAACACTGAGCCCAGTACATAGTACATACTGGAACACAGAGCCCAGTCCATAGTACATATTGGAACACTGAGTCTGGTACATAGTACATACTGGAACACTGAGACCAGTACATAGTTCATACTGGAACACTGAGACCAGTACATATTACATACTGGAACACTGAGCCCAGTCCATAATACATACTGTAACACTGAGACCAGTCCATAGTACATACTGGAACACTGAGCCCAGTACATAGTACATACTGGAACACTGAGCCCACTACATAGTACAAACTGTAACACTGAGCCCAGTACATAGTACGTACTGGAGCACTGAGCCCAGTCTATAGTACATACTGTAACACTGAGCCCAGTACATAGTACATACTGGAACACTGAGCCCAGTACATAGTACATACTGGAACACTGAGCCCAGTACATAGTACAAACTGTAACACTGAGCACAGTACATAGTACGTACTGGAGCACTGAGCCCAGAACATAGTACATACTCTAACACTGAGCCCAGTTCATAGCACATACTGGAACACTGAGCCAAGTACATAGTACATACAAGAACAATGAGCCCAGTACATAGTACATACTGGAACACTGAGCCCAGTACATAGTACAAACTGTAACACTGACCACAGTACATAGTACGTACTGGAGCACTGAGCCAAGTACATAGTACATACTGGAACACTGAGCACAGTACATAGTACATACTGGAACACTTAGCCCAGTACATAGTACATACTCGAACACTGAGCCCAGTACATAGTACACACTAGAACACTAAGCCCAGTTCATAGTACACATTAGAACACTGAGCCCAGAACATACTACATACTGGAACACTGAGCCCAGTACATAGTACGCACTGGAACACAGAGCCCAGTCCATAGTACATATTGGAACACTGTGTCTGGTACATAGTACATACTGGAACACTGAAACCAGTACATAGTTCATACTGGAACACTGAGCCCAGTCCATAGTATACACTGAAACACATAGCCCAGTACATAGTACAAACTGGAACACTGAGCTCAGTACATAGTACATACAGGAACACTGAGACCAGCACATAGTACATACTGGAACACTGAGCTCAGTACATAGTACATACTGGAACACTGAGCATAGTACATAGTACATAATGGAACACTGAGCCCAGTACATAGTACATACTGTAACACTGAGCACAGTCCATAGTACATATTAGAACACTGAGTCCAATTTATAGTACATACTGGAACACTGAGCCCAGTACATAGTACATACTGGAACACTGAGCCCAGAACATAGTACATGCTGGAACACTGAGCTCAATACATAGTACA
The DNA here is from genome assembly GCA_037306005.1 of Rhinophrynus dorsalis. Classification (NCBI taxonomy): domain Eukaryota; kingdom Metazoa; phylum Chordata; class Amphibia; order Anura; family Rhinophrynidae; genus Rhinophrynus; species Rhinophrynus dorsalis. The sequence goes on from JBBDGT010000246.1 coordinate 146,809, forward strand.
TACTGTAACACTGAGCCCAGTCCATGGTACATACGGGAACACTGAGCCCAGTACATAGTACATTGTGGAACACTTAGCCCAGTACATAGTACATACTAGAACACTGAGCCCAGTTTATAGTACATACTGGAACACTGAGCCCAGTACATAGTACATACTGGAACACTGAGCCCAGTCCATAATACATACAGGAACACTGAGACCAGCACATAGTACATGCTGGAACACTGAGCCCAGTACATAGTACATACTGTAACACTGAGCCCAGTCCATTGTACATACTGGAGCACTGAGCCCAGTACATAGTACATTGTGGAACACTTAGCCCAGTTTATAGTACATACTGGAACACTGAGCCCAGTACATAGTACATACTGGAACACTGAGCCCAGTCCATAATACATACAGGAACACTGAGACCAGCACATAGTACATGCTGGAACACTGAGCTCAGTACATAGTACATACTGTAACACTGAGCCCAGTCCATTGTACATACTGGAACACTGAGCCCAGTACATAGTACATTGTGGAACACTTAGCCCAGTACATAGTACATACTAGAACACTGAGCCCAGTACATAGTACATACTGTAACACTGAGCCCAGTTCGTAGTACATACTGGAACACTGAGTCCAGTACATAGTACATATTGGAACACTTAGCCCAGTACATAGTACATAGTGGAACACTGAGCCCAGTACATAGTACATACTGGAACACTGAGCCCAGTACATAGTACATACTGGAACACTGCGCTCAGTCCATAGTACATACTGGAACACTGAGCCCAGTACATAGTACATAGTGGAACACTTAGCCCAGTACATAGTACATACTAGAACACTGAGCCCAGTACAAAGTACATACTGGAACACCGAGCCCAGTCCATAGTACATACTAGAACACTGTGTCCAGTTCATAGTACAAATTGAAACACTGAGCCCAGTATATAGTACATACTAGAACACGGAGTCCAGTTCATAGTACACACTAGAACACTGAGCCCAGAACATACTACATACTGGAATACTGAGTCTGGTACATAGTACATACTGGAACACTGAGCCCAGCACATAGTACACACTGAAACACATAGTTAAGTACATAGTACAAACTGGAATACTGAGCTCAGTCCATAGTACATACAGGAACACTGAGACCAGCACATAGTACATGCTGGAACACTGAGCTCAGTACATAGTACATACTGGAACACTGAGCATAGTACATAGTACATACTGGAACACTGAGCTCAGTACATAGTACATACTGGAACACTGAGCTCAGTACATTGTACATCCTGGAACACTGAGCTTAGTACATAGTACATACTGGAACACGGAGCTCAGTACATAGTACATACTGGAACACTGAGCCCAGTACATAGTACATACTGGAATACTGAGCTCAGTACATTGTACATCCTGGAACACTGAGCTTAGTACATAGTACATACTGGAACACTGATCTCAGTACATAGAACATACTGTAACACTGAGCCCAGTACATAGTACATACTGGAACACTGAGCCCAGTACATAGTACAAACTGTAACACTGAGCCCAGTACATAGTACATACTGTAACACTGAGCCCAGTCCATAGTACATACAGGAACACTGAGACCAGCACATAGTACATGCTGGAACACTGAGCTCAGTAAATAGTACATACTGTACTGTACATACTAGCTGATCTAGACTAGAAGATGTAAAGTGCAGGAGAAGTGCAGATCTAGTGAGTTTGAGGGGTGGGACCTTACAGCTGATCTAGACTAGAAGATGTAAAGTGCAGGAGGAGTTCAGATCTGGTGAGTTCCCGGGGTGGGACCTTACAGCTGATCTAGACTAGAAGATGTAAAGTGAAGGAGGAGGTGGAGTGCAGATCCAGTGAGTTCCCAGGGTGGGACCTTACAGCTGATCTAGACTAGAAGATGTAAAGTGAAGGATGAGGTGGAATGCAGATCCGGTAAGTTCCCGGGATGGAACCTTACAGCTGATCTAGACTAGAAGATGTAAAATGAAGGGGGAGGTGGAGTGCAGATCCAGTGGGTTCCAGGGATGGAACCTTACAGCTGGTCTAGACTAGAAGATGTAAAGTGAAGGAGGAGGTGGAGTGCAGATCTAGTGAGTTCCCAGAGTAGAACATTACAGCTGATCTAGACTATAAGATGCAAAGTGAAGGAGGAGGTGGAGTGCAGATCTGGTGAGTTCCCAGGGTGGGACCTTACAGCTGATCTAGACTAGAAGATGTAAAGTGAAGGATGAGGTGGAGTGCAGATCCAGTGAGTTCCTGGAATGGAACGTTACAGATGATCTAGGCTAGAAGATGTAAAGTGAAGGAGGAAGTGGAGTGCAGATCCAATGAGTTCTTGGGTTGGAACCTTACAGCGGATCTAGACTAGAAGATGTAAAGTGAAGGAGGAGTTGGAGTGTCACTACACGAGTAGATCCGGTGAGTTCCTGGGGTGAACCCTTACAGCTGTTCTAGACTAAAAGATGTAAAGTGAAGGAGTGGAGTGCAGATCCGGTAAGTTCCTGTGATGGAACCTTACAACTGATCTAGACTAGAAGATGTAAAATGAAGGAGGAGGTGGAGTGCAGATCCAGTGAGTTACCAGATGGAACCTTACAGCTGGTCTAGACTAGAAGATGTAAAGTGAAGGAGGAGTTGGAGTGTAGATCTAGTGAGTTCCCGGAGTGGAACATTACAGCTGATCTAGATTAGAAGATGTACAGTGAAGGAGGAGGTGGAGTGCAGATCTAGTGAGTTCCTGGGATGGAACCTTACAGATGATCTAGACTAGAAGATGTAAAGTGAAGGAGGAAGTGGAGTGCAGATCCAGTGAGTTCTCGGGGTGGAACCTTACAGCTGATTTAGACCAGAAGATGTAAAGTGAAGGAGGAGTTGGAGTGTCACTACCCGAGTAGATCTGGTGAGTTCCTGGGGTGGAACCTTACAGCTGATCTAGACTAAAAGATGTAAAGTGAAGAAGTGGAGTGCAGATCCGGTAAGTTCCCGTGATGGAACCTTACAACTGATCTAGACTAGAAGATGTAAAGTGAAGGAGGAGGTGGAGTGCAGATCCAGTGAGTTTCCAGATGGAACCTTACAGCTGATCTAGACTAGAAGATGTAAAGTGAAGGAGGAGTTGGAGTGCAGATCTAGTGAGTTTCCAGAGTGGAACATTACAGCTGATCTAGACTAGATGATGTGCAGTGAAGGAGGAGGTGGAGTGCAGATCTGGTGAGTTCCCAGGGTGGAACCTTACAGCTGATCTAGACTAGAAGATGTAAAGTGCAGGAGGAGTGCAGTGCAGATCTAGTAAGTTCCCGGGTGGGACCTTACAGCTGATCTAGACTAGAAGATGTAAAGTGAAGGATGAGGTGGAATGCAGATCCGGTAAGTTCCCGGGATGGAACCTTACAGCTGATCTAGACTAGAAGATGTAAAATGAAGGGGGAGGTGGAGTGCAGATCCAGTGGGTTCCAGGGATGGAACCTTACAGCTGGTCTAGACTAGAAGATGTAAAGTGAAGGAGGAGGTGGAGTGCAGATCTAGTGAGTTCCCAGAGTAGAACATTACAGCTGATCTAGACTATAAGATGCAAAGTGAAGGAGGAGGTGGAGTGCAGATCTGGTGAGTTCCCAGGGTGGGACCTTACAGCTGATCTAGACTAGAAGATGTAAAGTGAAGGATGAGGTGGAGTGCAGATCCAGTGAGTTCCTGGAATGGAACGTTACAGAAGATCTAGGCTAGAAGATGTAAAGTGAAGGAGGAAGTGGAGTGCAGATCCAATGAGTTCTTGGGTTGGAACCTTACAGCGGATCTAGACTAGAAGATGTAAAGTGAAGGAGGAGTTGGAGTGTCACTACACGAGTAGATCCGGTGAGTTCCTGGGGTGAACCCTTACAGCTGTTCTAGACTAAAAGATGTAAAGTGAAGGAGTGGAGTGCAGATCCGGTAAGTTCCTGTGATGGAACCTTACAACTGATCTAGACTAGAAGATGTAAAATGAAGGAGGAGGTGGAGTGCAGATCCAGTGAGTTACCAGATGGAACCTTACAGCTGGTCTAGACTAGAAGATGTAAAGTGAAGGAGGAGTTGGAGTGTAGATCTAGTGAGTTCCCGGAGTGGAACATTACAGCTGATCTAGATTAGAAGATGTACAGTGAAGGAGGAGGTGGAGTGCAGATCTAGTGAGTTCCTGGGATGGAACCTTACAGATGATCTAGACTAGAAGATGTAAAGTGAAGGAGGAAGTGGAGTGCAGATCCAGTGAGTTCTCGGGGTGGAACCTTACAGCTGATTTAGACCAGAAGATGTAAAGTGAAGGAGGAGTTGGAGTGTCACTACCCGAGTAGATCTGGTGAGTTCCTGGGGTGGAACCTTACAGCTGATCTAGACTAAAAGATGTAAAGTGAAGAAGTGGAGTGCAGATCCGGTAAGTTCCCGTGATGGAACCTTACAACTGATCTAGACTAGAAGATGTAAAGTGAAGGAGGAGGTGGAGTGCAGATCCAGTGAGTTTCCAGATGGAACCTTACAGCTGATCTAGACTAGAAGATGTAAAGTGAAGGAGGAGTTGGAGTGCAGATCTAGTGAGTTTCCAGAGTGGAACATTACAGCTGATCTAGACTAGACGATGTGCAGTGAAGGAGGAGGTGGAGTGCAGATCTGGTGAGTTCCCAGGGTGGAACCTTACAGCTGATCTAGACTAGAAGATGTAAAGTGCAGGAGGAGTGCAGTGCAGATCTAGGAAGTTCCCGGGTGGGACCTTACAGCTGATCTAGACTAGAAGATGTAAAGTGAAGGATGAGGTGGAGTGCAGATCCGGTAAGTTCCCGGTATGGAACCTTACAGCTGATCTAGACTAGAAGATGTAAAGTGAAGGGGGAGGTGGAGTGCAGATCCAGTGGGTTCCAGGGATGGAACCTTACAGCTGGTCTAGACTAGAAGATGTAAAGTGAAGGATGAGGTGGAGTGCAGATCCAGTGAGTTCCTGGAATGGAACGTTACAGATGATCTAGGCTAGAAGATGTAAAGTGAAGGAGGAAGTGGAGTGCAGATCCAATGAGTTCTTGGGTTGGAACCTTACAGCGGATCTAGACTAGAAGATGTAAATTGAAGGAGGAGTTGGAGTGTCACTACACGAGTAGATCCGGTGAGTTCCTGGGGTGAACCCTTACAGCTGATCTAGACTAAAAGATGTAAAGTGAAGGAGTGGAGTGCAGATCCGGTAAGTTCCTGTGATGGAACCTTACAACTGATCTAGACTAGAAGATGTAAAATGAAGGAGGAGGTGGAGTGCAGATCCAGTGAGTTACCAGATGGAACCTTACAGCTGGTCTAGACTAGAAGATGTAAAGTGAAGGAGGAGTTGGAGTGTAGATCTAGTGAGTTCCCGGAGTGGAACATTACAGCTGATCTAGATTAGAAGATGTACAGTGAAGGAGGAGGTGGAGTGCAGATCTAGTGAGTTCCTGGGATGGAACCTTACAGATAATCTAGACTAGAAGATGTAAAGTGAAGGAGGAAGTGGAGTGCAGATCCAGTGAGTTCTCGGGGTGGAACCTTACAGCTGATTTAGACCAGAAGATGTAAAGTGAAGGAGGAGTTGGAGTGTCACTACCCGAGTAGATCTGGTGAGTTCCTGGGGTGGAACCTTACAGCTGATCTAGACTAAAAGATGTAAAGTGAAGAAGTGGAGTGCAGATCCGGTAAGTTCCCGTGATGGAACTTTACAACTGATCTAGACTAGAAGATGTAAAGTGAAGGAGGAGGTGGAGTGCAGATCCAGTGAGTTTCCAGATGGAACATTACAGCTGATCTAGACTAGACGATGTGCAGTGAAGGAGGAGGTGGAGTGCAGATCTGGTGAGTTCCCAGGGTGGAACCTTACAGCTGATCTAGACTAGAAGATGTAAAGTGCAGGAGGAGTGCAGTGCAGATCTAGTAAGTTCCCGGGTGGGACCTTACACCTGATCTAGACTAGAAGATGTAAAGTGAAGGATGAGGTGGAGTGCAGATCCGGTAAGTTCCCGGTATGGAACCTTACAGCTGATCTAGACTAGAAGATGTAAAGTGAAGGGGGAGGTGGAGTGCAGATCCAGTGGGTTCCAGGGATGGAACCTTACAGCTGGTCTAGACTAGAAGATGTAAAGTGAAGGAGGAGGTGGAGTGCAGATCTAGTGAGTTCCCGGAGTAGAACATTACAACTGATCTAGTCTAGAAGATGCAAAGTGAAGGAGGAGGTGGAGTGCAGATCTGGTGAGTTCCAAGGGTGGGACCTTACAGCTGATCTAGACTAGAAGATGTAAAGTGAAGGATGAGGTGGAGTGCAGATCCAATGAGTTCCTGGAATGGAACGTTACAGATGATCTAGGCTAGAAGATGTAAAGTGAAGGAGGAAGTGGAGTGCAGATCCAATGAGTTCTTGGGTTTGAACCTTAAAGCGGATCTAGACTAGAAGATGTAAAGTGAAGGAGGAGTTGGAGTGTCACTACACGAGTAGATCCGGTGAGTTCCTGGGGTGGACCCTTACAGCTGATCTAGACTAAAAGATGTAAAGTGAAGGAGTGGAGGGCAGATCCGGTAAGTTCCCGTGATGGAACCTTACAACTGATCTAGACTAGAAGATGTAAAGTGAAGGAGGAGGTGGAGTGCAGATCCAGTGAGTTACCAGATGGAACCTTACAGCTGGTCTAGACTAGAAGATGTAAAGTGAAGGAGGAGTTGGAGCGCAGATCTAGTGAGTTCCCGGAGTGGAACATTACAGCTGCTCTAGATTAGAAGATGTACAGTGAAGGAGGAGGTGGAGTGCAGATCCAGTGAGTTCCTGGAATGGAACGTTACAGATGATCTAGGCTAGAAGATGTGAAGTGAAGGAGGAGTTGGAGTGCAGATCTAGTGAGTTTCCGGAGTGGAACATTACAGCTGATCTAGACTAGAAGATGTACAGTGAAGGAGGAGGTGGAGTGCAGATCTGGTGAGTTCCCAGGGTGGGACCTTACAGCTGATCTAGACTAGAAGATGTAGAGTGCAGGAGGAGTGCAGTGGAGATCTGGTGAGTTCCCGGGGTGGGACCTTACAGCTGATCTAGACTAGAAGATGTAAAGTGAAGGAGGAGGTGGAGTGAAGATCTGGTGAGTTCGTGGGGTGGGACCTTACAGTTGATCTAGACTAGAAGATGTAAAGTGCAGGAGGAGTGCAGTGCAGATCTAGTAAGTTCCCAGGGTGGGACCTTACAGCTGATCTAGACTAGAAGATGTAAAGTGCAGGAGGAGTGCAGTGTAGATCCGGTGAGTTCCCGGGGTGGGACCTTACAGCTGATCTAGACTAGAAGATGTAAAGCGAAGGAGTGGAGTGCAGATCCGATAAGTTCCCGTGATGGAACCTTACAACTGATCTAGACTAGAAGATGTCAAGTGAAGGAGGAGGTGGAGTGCAGATCCAGTGAGTTCCCAGATGGAACCTTACAGCTGGTCTAGACTAGAAGATGTAAAGTGAAGGAGGAGTTGGAGTGCAGATCTAGTGAGTTTCCAGAGTGGAACATTACAGCTGATCTAGACTAGACGATGTACAGTGAAGGAGGAGGTGGAGTGCAGATCTGGTGAGTTCCCAGGGTGGGACCTTACAGCTGATCTAGACTAGAAGATGTAAAGTGCAGGAGGAGTGCAGTGCAGATCTAGTAAGTTCCCGGGTGGGACCTTACAGCTGATCTAAACTAGAAGATGTAAAGTGAAGGATGAGGTGGAGTGCTGATCCGGTAAGTTCCCGGGATGGAACCTTACAGCTGATCTAGACTAGAAGATGTAAAGTGAAGGGGGAGGTGGAGTGCAGATCCAGTGGGTTCCAGGGATGGAACTTTACAGCTGGTCTAGACTAGAAGATGTAAAGTGAAGGAGGAGGTGGAGTGCAGATCTAGTGAGTTCCCGGAGTAGAACATTACAACTGATCTAGACTAGAAGATGCAAAGTGAAGGAGGAGGTGGAGTGCAGATCTGGTGAGTTCCCAGGGTGGGACCTTACAGCTGATCTAGACTAGAAGATGTAAAGTGAAGGATGAGGTGGAGTGCAGATCCAGTGAGTTCCTGGAATGGAACGTTACAGATGATCTAGGCTAGAAGATGTAAAGTGAAGGAGGAAGTGGAGTGCAGATCCAATGAGTTCTTGGGTTGGAACCTTACAGCGGATCTAGACTAGAAGATGTAAAGTGAAGGAGGAGTTGGAGTGTCACTACACGAGTAGGTCCGGTGAGTTCCTGGGGTGGACCCTTACAGCTGATCTAGACTAAAAGATGTAAAGTGAAGGAGTGGAGTGCAGATCCGGTAAGTTCCCGTGATGGAACCTTACAACTGATGTAGACTAGAAGATGTAAAGTGAAGGAGGAGGTGGAGTGCAGATCCAGTGAGTTACCAGATGGAACATTACAGCTGATCTAGATTAGAAGATGTACAGTGAAGGAGGAGGTGGAGTGCAGATCCAGTGAGTTCCTGGAATGGAACGTTACAGATGATCTAGGCTAGAAGATGTAAAGTGAAGGAGGAAGTGGAGTGCAGATCCAGTGAGTTCCTGAAATGGAACATTACAGATGATCTAGGCTAGAAGATGTAAAGTGAAGGAGGAAGTGGAGTGAAGATCTGGTGAGTTCGCGAAGTGGGACCTTACAGTTGATCTAGACTAGAAGATGTAAAGTGCAGGAGGAGTGCAGTGCATATCTAGTAAGTTCCCAGGGTGGGACCTTACAGCTGATCTAGACTAGAAGATGTAAAGTGCAGGAGGAGTGCAGTGCAGATCCGGTGAGTTCCCGGGGTGGGACCTTACAGCTGATCTAGACTAGAAGATGTAAAGTGCAGGAGTGCAGATCCAGTGAGTTCCCAGGATGGAACCTTACAGATGATCTAGACTAGAAGATGTAAAGTGACGGATGAGGTGGAGTGCAGATCCAGTGAGTTCCTGGGATGGAACCTTACAGATGATCTAGACTAGAAGATGTAAAGTGAAGGAGGAAATGGATTGCAGATCCAGTGAGTTCTCGGGGTGGAACCTTACAACGGATCTAGACTAGAAGATGTAAAGTGAAGGAGGAGTTGGAGTGTCACGACCCGAATAGATCCGGTAAGTTCCTGAAGTGGAACCCTATAGCTGATCTAGACTAAAAGATGTAAAGTGAAGGAGTGGAGTGCAGATCCGGTGAGTTCCCGCAGTGGAACCTTACACCTGTTCTAGATTAGAAGGTGTAAAGTGAAGGAGGAGGTCAAGTGCAGATCTGGAGAGTTCCAGGGGTGGAACCTTACAGTTGATCTAGACTAGAAGATGTAAAGTGAAGGATGAGGTGGAGTGCAGATCCAGTGAGTTCCCGAGATGGAACCTTACAGATGATCTAGACTAGAAGATGTAAAGTGAAGGAGGAGTGCAGTGCAGATCCAGTGAGTTCCCAGGATGGAACCTTACAGCTGATCTAGACTAGAAGATGTAAAGTGAAGGATGAGGTGGAGTGCAGATCCAGTGAGTTCCCGAGATGGAACCTTACAGATGATCTAGACTAGAAGATGTAAAGTGAAGGAGGAGTGCAGTGCAGATCCAGTGAGTTCCCAGGATGGAACCTTACAGCTGATCTAGACTAGAAGATGTAAAGTGACGGATGAGGTGGAGTGCAGATCTAGTGAGTTCCTGGGATGGAACCTTACAGATGATCTAGACTAGAATATGTAAAGTGAAGGAGGAAGTGGAGTGCAGATCCAGTGAGTTCTCGGGGTGGAACCTTACAGCTGATTTAGACCAGAAGATGTAAAGTGAAGGAGGAGTTGGAGTGTCACTACCCGAGTAGATCTGGTGAGTTCCTGGGGTGGAACCTTACAGCTGATCTAGACTAAAAGATGTAAAGTGAAGGAGTGCAGTGCAGATCCGGTAAGTTCCCGTGATGGAACCTTACAACTGATCTAGACTAGAAGATGTAAAGTGAAGGAGGAGGTGGAGTGCAGATCCAGTGAGTTCCCAGATGGAACCTTACAGCTGATCTAGACTAGAAGATGTAAAGTGAAGGAGGAGTTGGAGTGCAGATCTAGTGAGTTTCCAGAGTGGAACATTACAGCTGATCTAGACTAGACGATGTACAGTGAAGGAGGAGGTGGAGTGCAGATCTGGTGAGTTCCCAGGGTGGAACCTTACAGCTGGTCTAGACTAGAAGATGTAAAGTGCAGGAGGAGTGCAGTGCAGATCTAGTAAGTTCCCGGGTGGGACCTTACAGCTGATCTAGACTAGAAGATGTAAAGTGAAGGATGAGGTGGATTGCAGATCCGGTAAGTTTCCGGGATGGAACCTTACAGCTGATCTAGACTAGAAGATGTAAAATGAAGGGGGAGGTGGAGTGCAAATCCAGTGGGTTCCAGGGATGGAACCTTACAGCTGGTCTAGACTAGAAGATGTAAAGTGAAGGAGGAGGTGGAGTGCAGATCTAGTGAGTTCCCAGAGTAGAACATTACAGCTGATCTAGACTAGAAGATGCAACGTGAAGGAGGAGGTGGAGTGCAGATCTGGTGAGTTTCCAGGGTGGGACCTTACAGCTGATCTAGACTAGAAGATGTAAAGTGAAGGATGAGGTGGAGTGCAGATCCAGTGAGTTACTGGAATGGAACGTTACAGATGATCTAGGCTAGAAGATGTAAAGTGAAGGAGGAAGTGGAATGCAGATCCAATGAGTTCTTGGGTTGGAACCTTACAGTGGATCTAGACTAGAAGATGTAAAGTGAAGGAGGAGTTGGAGTGTCACTACACGAGTAGATCCGGTGAGTTCCTGGGGTGGACCCTTACAGCTGATCTAGACTAGAAGATGTAAAGTGAAGGAGGAGGTGGAGTGCAGATCCAGTGAGTTACCAGATGGAACCTTACAGCTGGTCTAGACTAGAAGATGTAAAGTGAAGGAGGAGTTGGAGTGCAGATCTAGTGAGTTCCCGGAGTGGAACATTACAGCTGCTCTAGATTAGAAGATGTACAGTGAAGGAGGAGGTGGAGTGCAGATCCAGTGAGTTCCTGGAATGGAACATTACAGATGATCTAGGCTAGAAGATGTAAAGTGAAGGAGGAAGTGGAGTGCAGATCCAGTGAGTTCCTGGAATGGAACGTTACAGATGATCTAGGCTAGAAGATGTAAAGTGAAGGAGGAGTTGGAGTGCAGATCTAGTGAGTTTCCGGAGTGGAACATTACAGCTGATCTAGACTAGAAGATGTACAGTGAAGGAGGAGTGCAGTGGAGATCTGGTGAGTTCCCGGGGTGGGACCTTACAGCTGGTCTAGACTAGAAGATGTAAAGTGAAGGAGGAGGTGGAGTGAAGATCTGGTGAGTTCGCGGGGTGGGACCTTACAGTTGATCTAGACTAGAAGATGTAAAGTGCAGGAGGAGTGCAGTGCAGATCCGGTGAGTTCCCGGGGTGGGACCTTACAGCTGATCTAGACTAGAAGATGTAAAGTGCAGGAGTGCAGATCTGGTGAGTTCCTAGGGTGAGACCTTACAGCTGATCTAGACTAGAAGATGTAAAGTGCAGGAGGAGTGCAGTGCAGATCTGGTGAGTTCCCAGGGTGGGACTTACGGCTGATTTAGACTAGAAGAGGTAAAGTGCAGATCTGGTGAGTTCCCAGGGTGGGACCTTACATCTGATCTAGACTAGAAGATGTAATGTGCAGGAGGAGTGCAGATCTGGTGAGTTCCCAGGGTGGGACCTTACAGCTGATCAGACTAGAAGATGTAATGTGCAGGAGGAGTGCAGATCTGGTGAGTTCCCAGGGTGGGGCCTTACAGCTGATCTAGACTAGAAGATGCAAAGTGCAGGAGGAGTGCAGATCTGGTGAGTTCCAAGGGTGGGACCTTACAGCTGATCTAGACTAGAAGATCTAAAGTGAAGGAGGAAGTGGAGTGCAGATCCAGGGTGGGACCTTACAGCTGATCTGGACTAGAAGATGTAATGTGCAGGAGGAGTGCAGATCTGGTGAGTTCCCAGGGTGGGACCTTACAGCTGATCTAGACTAGACGATGTAATGTGCAGGAGGAGTGCAGATCTGGTGAGTTCCCGGGGTGGGACCTTACAGCATATCTGGACTAGAAGATGTAAAGTGAAGGAGGAGGTGGAGTGCAGATCCAGTGAGTTCCCAGGGTGGGACCTACAGCTGATCTAGACTAGAAGATGCAAAGTGCAGGAGGAGTGCAGATCTGGTGAGTTCCCGGGGTGGGACCTTACAGCTGATCTTGACTAGAAGATGTAAAGTGCAGGAGAAGTGCAGATCTGGTGAGTTACCTGGGTGGGACTTTACAGTTGATCTAGACTAGAAGATATAAAGTGCAGGAGGAGTGCAGATCTGGTGAGTTCCCGGGGTGGGACCTTACAGCTGATCTAGACTAGAAGATGCAAAGTGCAGGAGAAGTGCAGATCTGGTGAGTTACCTGGGTGGGACCTTACAGCTGATCTAGATTAGAAGATATAAAGTGCAGGAGGAGTGCAGATCTGGTGAGTTCCCGGGATGGGACCTTACAGCTGATCTAGACTAGAAGATGTAAAGTGAAGGAGGAGGTGGAGTGCAGATCCAGTGAGTTCCCAGGGTGGGACCTTACAGCTGATCTAGACTAGAAGATATAAAGTGAAGGAGGAAGTGGAGTGCAGATCCAGTGAGTTCCCAGGGTGGGACCTTACAGCTGATCTAGACTAGAAGATGTAAAGTGCAGGAGGAGTGCAGATCTGGTAAGTTTGCGGGGTGGGACGTTACAGCTGATTTAGACTAGAAGATGTAAAGTGCAGGAGGAGTGCAGATCTGGTGAGTTTGCAGGGTGGGACCTTACAGCTGATCTAGACTAGAAGATGTAAAGTGCAGGAGAAGTTCAGATCTGGTGAGTTTGCGGGGTGGGACCTTACAGCTGATCTAGACTAGAAGATGTAAAGTGCAGGAGGAGTGGAGATCTGGTGAGTTCCCAGGGTGGGACCTTACAGTTGATCTAGACTAGAAGATGTAAAGTGCAGGAGAAGTGCAGATCTGGTGAGTTCCCAGGGTGGGACCTTACAGCTGATCTGGACTAGAAGATGTAAAGTGCAGGAGGAGTGCAGATCTGGGGAGTTCCTAGGGTGGGACCTTACAGCTGATCTAGACTAGAAGATGTAAAGTGCAGGAGGAGTGCAGATCTGGTGAGTTCCCGTGGTGGGACCTTACAGCTGATCTAGACTAGAAGATGTAATGTGCAGGAGGAGTGCAGATCTGGTGAGTTGCCAGGGTGGGACCTTACAGCTGATCTAGACTAGAAGATGTAAAGTGAAGGAGGAGGTGGAGTGCAGATCCAGTGAGTTTCCAGGGTGGGACCTTACAGCTGATCTAGACTAGAAGATGCAAAGTGCAGGAGGAGTGCAGATCTGGTGAGTTCGCGGGTTGGGACCTTACAGCTGATCTAGACTAGAAGTTGTAAAGTGCAGGAGGAGTGCAGATCTGGTGAGTTCCCGGGGTGCGACCTTACAGCTGATCTAGACTAGAAGATGTAAAGTGCAGGAGAAGTGCAGATCTAGTGAGTTTGAGGGGTGGGACCTTACAGCTGATCTAGACTAGAAGATGTAAAGTGCAGGAGGAGTTCAGATCTGGTGAGTTCCCGGGGTGGGACCTTACAGCTGATCTAGACTAGAAGATGTAAAGTGAAGGAGGAGGTGGAGTGCAGATCCAGTGAGTTCCCAGGGTGGGACCTTACAGCTGATCTAGACTAGAAGATGTAAAGTGAAGGAGGAGGTGGAGTGCAGATCCAGTGAGTTTCCAGGGCGGGACCTTACAGCTGATCTAGACTAGAAGATGTAAAGTGCAGGAGGAGTGCAGTGCAGATCCGGTGAGTTCCCGGGGTGGGACCTTACAGCTGATCTAGACTAGAAGATGTAAAGTGCAGGAGTGCAGATCTGCTGAGTTCCTAGGGTGGGACCTTACAGCTAATCTAGACTAGAAGATGTAAAGTGAAGGAGGAGTTCAGATTTGGTGAGTTCCCGGGGTGGGATCTTAAAGCTGATCTAGACTAGAAGATGTTAAGTGCAGGAGGAGTGCAGATCTGGTGTGTTCCCGGGTGGGACCTTACAGCTGATCTAGACTTGAAGATGATCTCTCTCTACCGCCCCAAAGTAACTGGAAATAAATCCACAGACATTCCCATGAATTAGTACAAATCCGTCACATTAACCCCATCCTGGAACATCCCCATGTATCCGTTCCACACAGCTGGATTCCCGCTGCTGCTCATGGGTTAATAATCTAAAACCAACACTGAATATCTGACATCTGCGCACAAGAGGACTGCGCAATTCTGGTGCAAAGCAACTGCACAATATGTTACAAATAAAGATCCACATTCATTTAACCCCTCAAGTGCCAGTGAGGTCACCAACACATTGTGAAGCAGAGCATTGGAGACTTTTGTAGCATTTAATCTATTTAGTGCCAGACAGGTTTCCAGCACATTGCATTGAAATTATTTGGACAGCCCTCTTGCACTTGTGGCACTGTAAGACCACTTGTTTGGGATTATTTATATGATACATTCAGTGTTTATTTGATAAAAAAAAACTATTTATATGATACATACACTATTTATTTGATACATACACTACTTATATGATACATACACTATTTACGTGATACAAACACTATTTATTTGATACATACACTATTTATTTGATACATACATACACCACTTACATGGTACAAACAATATTATTTGATACCTTCACTATTTATATGATACATACACTAATTATTCGATACATACACTATTTACTTGATACATACACTATTCATTTGATACATACACTATTTATATGATACATACACTATATACTTGATACATACATTATATATTGGATACATATACTACATACACGTTTTATTTGATACACATTTCATATATACACTATATACTGATACATATTTGATACATACACTATTTACGTGATACAAACACTATTTATTTGATACATATACACTACCTACATGATACATAAACTATTTATATGACAAATACACTATTGATTTGATACTATTGATTTGATCCATACACTATTTATATGATACACATACTATTTATATGATACATACACAATTTATTTCCTACACACCCTATTTATTTGATACACACCCTATTTATTTGATCCATACACTATTTATATGATACACATACTATTTATATGATACATACACTATTTATATGATACACATACTATTTATATGATAAATACACTATTTATATGATACACACACTATTTATTTGATACACATACTATTTATATGATACATACACTATTTATTTGATACACACCCTATTTATTTGATACATACACTATATACTTGATACGTACACTATTTACGTGATACAAACACTATTTATTTGATACATACACTACGTATATGATACATAAACTATTTATATGACAAATACACTTTATTTGATAATATTTATATGATACACACACTATTTATTTGATACACATACTATTTATATGATACACATACTATTTATATGATACACACACTATTTATATGATACACATACTATTTATATGATACACACACTATTTATATGATACACATACTATTTATGTGATACATACACTATTTATATGATACACACCCTATTTATTTGATACACACCCTATTTATATGATCCATACACTATTTATATGATACATACACTATTTATATGATACACACCCTATTTATATGATACACACCCTATTTATATGATACACACACTATTTATATGATACACATACACTATTTATGTGATACATACACTATTTATATGATACACATCCTATTTATTTGATACACACCCTATTTATATGATACATACACTATTTATATGATACACATACACTATTTATATGATACATACACTATTTATATGATACACATACACTATTTATATGATACACATACACTATTTATATGACACACATACTATTTATATGATACACACACTATTTATATGATACACATACACTATTTATGTGATACATACACTATTTATATGATACACACCCTATTTATTTGATACACACCCTATTTATATGATACATACACTATTTATATGATACATACACTATTTATATGATACATACACTATTTATATGATACACATACTATTTATATGATACATACACTATTTATATGATACACATACACTATTTATTTGATACACACACTGCTGGGTTCCTCACCTTTGCTCCTGCTCTAGGTCAGTAGCGATTTATGTACGGTCCATGTGTCCTACAGGATTATATAAATACATATAATGTATACAGCTTATATCACAATGTTGCCTTTTTTGTTGGAATATTGAAGACTGTACAATGTAAACTGTAATAAAGTTGCAGATCACAGACACATTACCATCAGACTGTGGGTCATTTGTCCAGTGGTGATCGGTCACTTACATGAAACGAATGACTTGCACATGTGATTTGACCACTTGATGGTAGTAACATCTTCAAGGCATTGCAGAGCAATACAGAGAAATACAGAGAAATGCAGAGCCATGCAGAGCAATACAGAGCAATGCAGAGCAATGTAGAGCAATGCAGAGAAATACAGAGAAATGCAGAGCAATGTAGAGCAATGCAGAGCAATACAGAGCAATACAGAGAAATACAGAGAAATGCAGAGCCATGCAGAGCAATACAGAGCAATGCAGAGCAATGTAGAGCAATGCAGAGAAATACAGAGAAATGCAGAGCAATGTAGAGCAATGCAGAGCAATACAGAGAAATACAGAGAAATGCAGAGCCATGCAGAGCAATGCAGAGCAATGTAGAGCAATGCAGAGAAATACAGAGCAATGTAGAGCAATGCAGAGAAATACAGAGCAATACAGAGCAATGCAGAGCAATGCAGAGCAATACAGAGAAATACAGAGAAATGCAGAGCCATGCAGAGCAATACAGAGCAATGTAGAGCAATGCAGAGAAATACAGAGCAATACAGAGCAATACAGAGCAATACAGAGCAATGCAGAGCAATACAGAGCAATGTAGAGCAATACAGAGCAATGCAGAGCAATACAGAGCAATACAGAGCAATGCAGAGAAATACAGAGCAATACAGAGCAATGCAGAGCAATGTAGAGCAATGCAGAGAAATACAGAGCAATGTAGAGCAATGTAGAGCAATGCAGAGAAATAAAGAGCAATACAGAGCAATGCAGAGCAATGCAGAGCAATACAGAGAAATACAGAGAAATGCAGAGCAATACAGAGCAATACAGAGCAATGTAGAGCAATACAGAGAAATACAGAGCAATACAGAGCAATGCAGAGCAATACAGAGCAATACAGAGAAATACAGAGCAATGCAGAGCAATACAGAGAAATACAGAGCAATGTAGAGCAATACAGAGCAATGCAGAGCAATACAGAGAAATACAGAGCAATGTAGAGCAATACAGAGCAATGTAGAGCAATACAGAGCAATACAGAGCAATACAGAGCAATACAGAGCAATGTAGAGCAATACAGAGCAATACAGAGCAATACAGAGCAATGTAGAGCAATACAGAGCAATGTAGAGCAATACAGAGCAATGCAGAGAAATACAGAGCAATACAGAGCAATACAGAGCAATACAGAGCAATGTAGAGCAATACAGATAAATACAGAGCAATGCAGAGCAATACAGAGCAATGTAGAGCAATGCAGAGAAATACAGAGCAATGTAGAGCAATGCAGAGAAATACAGAGCAATACAGAGAAATACAGAGCAATGCAGAGCAATACAGAGAAATACAGAGCAATGCAGAGAAATACAGAGCAATACAGAGCAATGCAGAGCAATGTAGAGCAATGCAGAGAAATACAGAGCAATGTAGAGCAATGTAGAGCAATGCAGAGAAATACAGAGCAATACAGAGCAATGCAGAGCAATGCAGAGCAATACAGAGAAATACAGAGAAATGCAGAGCAATACAGAGCAATACAGAGCAATACAGAGCAATGTAGAGCAATACAGAGAAATACAGAGCAATACAGAGCAATGCAGAGCAATACAGAGCAATACAGAGAAATACAGAGCAATGCAGAGCAATACAGAGAAATACAGAGCAATGTAGAGCAATACAGAGCAATGCAGAGCAATACAGAGAAATACAGAGCAATACAGAGCAATGTAGAGCAATACAGAGCAATACAGAGCAATGTAGAGCAATACAGAGCAATACAGAGCAATACAGAGCAATGTAGAGCAATACAGAGCAATGTAGAGCAATACAGAGCAATGCAGAGAAATACAGAGCAATACAGAGCAATGTAGAGCAATGCAGAGAAATACAGAGCAATGTAGAGCAATGCAGAGAAATACAGAGCAATACAGAGAAATACAGAGCAATGCAGAGCAATACAGAGAAATACAGAGCAATGTAGAGCAATACAGAGCAATACAGAGCAATGTAGAGCAATACAGAGCAATACAGAGCAATGTAGAGCAATGCAGAGAAATACAAAGCAATGTAGAGCAATGCAGAGAAATACAGAGCAATACAGAGAAATACAGAGCAATGCAGAGCAATACAGAGAAATACAGAGCAATGTAGAGCAATACAGAGCAATACAGAGCAATGTAGAGCAATACAGAGCAATACAGAGCAATACAGAGCAATACAGAGCAATGTAGAGCAATACAGAGCAATACAGAGCAATGTAGAGCAATACAGAGCAATGTAGAGCAATACAGAGCAATGCAGAGCAATACAGAGCAATGCAGAGCAATACAGAGCAACGCAGAGCAATACAGAGCAATGCAGAGCAATACAGAGCAATGTAGAGCAATACAGAGAAATACAGAGCAATGCAGAGCAATACAGAGAAATACAGAGCAATGTAGAGCAATACAGAGCAATGCAGAGCAATACAGAGAAATACAGAGCAATACAGAGCAATGTAGAGCAATACAGAGCAATACAGAGCAATGTAGAGCAATACAGAGCAATACAGAGCAATACAGAGCAATGTAGAGCAATACAGAGCAATGCAGAGAAATACAGAGCAATACAGAGCAATACAGAGCAATGTAGAGCAATGCAGAGAAATACAGAGCAATGTAGAGCAATGCAGAGAAATACAGAGCAATACAGAGAAATACAGAGCAATGCAGAGCAATACAGAGAAATACAGAGCAATGTAGAGCAATACAGAGCAATACAGAGCAATGTAGAGCAATACAGAGCAATGTAGAGCAATGCAGAGAAATACAGAGCAATGTAGAGCAATGCAGAGAAATACAGAGCAATACAGAGAAATACAGAGCAATGCAGAGCAATACAGAGAAATACAGAGCAATGTAGAGCAATACAGAGCAATACAGAGCAATGTAGAGCAATACAGAGCAATACAGAGCAATACAGAGAAATACAGAGCAATACAGAGCAATACAGAGCAATACAGAGCAATGTAGAGCAATACAGAGCAATACAGAGCAATACAGAGAAATACAGAGCAATACAGAGCAATACAGAGAAATACAGAGCAATGTAGAGCAATACAGAGAAATACAGAGCAATACAGAGCAATACAGAGCAATGCAGAGCAATACAGAGCAATGTAGAGCAATACAGAGCAACGCAGAGCAATACAGAGCAATGCAGAGCAATACAGAGCAATGCAGAGCAATACAGAGCAATACAGAGCAATGCAGAGCAATACAGAGCAATACAGAGCAATGCAGAGCAATACAGAGCAATGTAGAGCAATACAGAGAAATACAGAGCAATGCAGAGCAATACAGAGCAATGCAGAGCAATGTAGAGCAATACAGAGCAATACAGAGCAATGTAGAGCAATGTAGAGCAATACAGAGCAATACAGAGCAATACAGAGCAATGCAGAGCAATACAGAGCAATGCAGAGCAATACAGAGCAATGTAGAGCAATACAGAGAAATACAGAGCAATGCAGAGCAATACAGAGCAATGCAGAGCAATGTAGAGCAATACAGAGCAATACAGAGCAATGCAGAGCAATACAGAGCAATGTAGAGCAATACAGAGCAATACAGAGCAATACAGAGCAATGCAGAGCAATACAGAGCAATACAGAGCAATGTAGAGCAATACAGAGCAATACAGAGCAATACAGAGCAATGTAGAGCAATACAGAGCAATGTAGAGAAATACAGAGCAATGCAGAGCAATGTAGAGCAATACAGAGCAATACAGAGCAATGCAGAGCAATACAGAGCAATGTAGAGCAATGTAGAGCAATACAGAGCAATACAGAGCAATACAGAGCAATGTAGAGAAATACAGAGCAATGTAGAGAAATACAGAGCAATGCAGAGCAATGTAGAGCAATACAGAGCAATACAGAGCAATGCAGAGCAATGCAGAGCAATACAGAGCAATGTAGAGCAATGTAGAGCAATACAGAGCAATGCAGAGCAATGTAGAGCAATACAGAGCAATACAGAGCAATGCAGAGCAATACAGAGCAATGTAGAGCAATACAGAGCAATGCAGAGCAATGTAGAGCAATACAGAGCAATGCAGAGCAATACAGAGCAATGTAGAGCAATACAGAGCAATGCAGAGCAATACAGAGCAATACAGAGCAATACAGAGCAATGCAGAGCAATGTAGAGCAATACAGAGCAATGCAGACCAATGTAGAGCAATACAGAGCAATACAGAGCAATGCAGAGCAATACAGAGCAATGCAGAGCAATACAGAGCAATGTAGAGCAATACAGAGCAATGCAGAGCAATACAGAGCAATACAGAGAAATACAGAGCAATACAGAGCAATACAGAGCAATACAGAGCAATGCAGAGCAATACAGAGAAATACAGAGCAATGTAGAGCAATACAGAGCAATACAGAGCAATACAGAGAAATACAGAGCAATGTAGAGCAATACAGAGCAATGCAGAGCAATACAGAGCAATGCAGAGCAATACAGAGCAATACAGAGCAATACAGAGCAATGCAGAGCAATACAGAGCAACGCAGAGCAATACAGAGCAATGCAGAGCAATACAGAGAAATACAGAGCAATACAGAGCAATGCAGAGCAATGTAGAGCAATACAGAACAATGTAGAGCAATACAGAGCAATGCAGAGCAATACAGAGCAATACAGAGCAATACAGAGCAATGCAGAGCAATACAGAGCAATGCAGAGCAATACAGAGCAACGCAGAGCAATACAGAGCAATGCAGAGCAATACAGAGAAATACAGAGCAATGCAGAGCAATACAGAGCAATACAGAGCAATGCAGAGCAATGTAGAGCAATACAGAGCAATGCAGAGCAATGCAGAGCAATGTAGAGCAATACAGAGCAATGTAGAGCAATACAGAGAAATACAGAGCAATGCAGAGCAATGTAGAGCAATGTAGAGCAATGTAGAGCAATGCAGAGCAATGCAGAGCAATGTAGAGCAATACAGAGCAATGTAGAGCAATGCAGAGCAATGCAGAGCAATGCAGAGCAATACAGAGCAATGTAGAGCAATACAGAGCAATGCAGAGCAATACAGAGCAACGCAGAGCAATACAGAGCAATGTAGAGCAATACAGAGCAATGCAGAGCAATGCAGAGCAATACAGAGAAATACAGAGCAATACAGAGCAATACAGAGCAATGCAGAGCAATACAGAGCAATACAGAGCAATACAGAGAAATACAGAGAAATACAGAGCAATACAGAGCAACGCAGAGCAATACAGAGCAATGCAGAGCAATACAGAGCAATGTAGAGCAATGTAGAGCAATACAGAGCAATACAGAGCAATTCAGAGCAACGCAGAGCAATACAGAGCAATGCAGAGCAATACAGAGCAATGTAGAGCAATGTAGAGCAATACAGAGCAATACAGAGCAATGCAGAGCAATACAGAGAAATACAGAGCAATGCAGAGCAATACAGAGCAATGCAGAGCAATGCAGAGCAATGTAGAGCAATACAGAGCAATGCAGAGCAATACAGAGCAATGTAGAGCAATACAGAGCAATGCAGAGCAATACAGAGCAATGTAGAGCAATACAGAGCAATGCAGAGCAATGCAGAGCAATACAGAGCAATGCAGAGCAATACAGAGCAATGTAGAGCAATACAGAGCAATGCAGAGCAATACAGAGCAATGCAGAGCAATACAGATCAATGTAGAGCAATACAGAGCAATACAGAGCAATGTAGAGCAATGTAGAGCAATACAGAGCAATGTAGAGCAATGTAGAGCAATACAGAGCAATGCAGAGCAATACAGAGCAATACAGAGCAATACAGAGCAATGTAGAGCAATGTAGAGCAATACAGAGCAATACAGAGCAATACAGAGCAATACAGAGCAATACAGAGCAATGTAGAGCAATGTAGAGCAATACAGAGAAATACAGAGCAATACAGAGAAATACAGAGCAATACAGAGCAATACAGAGCAATGTAGAGCAATGTAGAGCAATGTAGAGCAATACAGAGCAATGCAGAGCAATGTAGAGCAATACAGAGCAATGCAGAGCAATACAGAGCAATACAGAGCAATGTAGAGCAACACAGAGCAACACAGAGCAATGTAGAGCAATGTAGAGCAATGTAGAGCAATACAGAGCAATGTAGAGCAATGTAGAGCAATACAGAGCAATGCAGAGCAATACAGAGCAATACAGAGCAATACAGAGCAATACAGAGCAATGTAGAGCAATACAGAGCAATACAGAGCAATACAGAGCAATGTAGAGCAATGTAGAGCAATACAGAGCTATGTAGAGCAATGTAGAGCAATACAGAGCAATGCAGAGCAATACAGAGCAATACAGAGCAATGTAGAGCAATACAGAGCAATACAGAGCAATACAGAGAAATACAGAGCAATACAGAGCAATACAGAGCAATGTAGAGCAATACAGAGCAATGCAGAGCAATACAGAGCAATACAGAGCAATGTAGAGCAATACAGAGCAATACAGAGCAATACAGAGAAATACAGAGCAATACAGAGCAATACAGAGCAATGCAGAGCAATGTAGAGCAATACAGAGCAATGTAGAGAAATACAGAGCAATGTAGAGCAATACAGAGCAACGCAGAGCAATGCAGAGCAATACAGAGTAATGTAGAGCAATACAGAGCAATGTAGAGCAATACAGAGCAATGCAGAGCAATACAGAGCAATACAGAGCAATACAGAGCAATGTAGAGCAATACAGAGCAATACAGAGCAATGTAGAGCAATACAGAGCAATGCAGAGCAATACAGAGCAATGTAGAGCAATACAGAGCAATACAGAGCAATGCAGAACAATACAGAGCAATACAGAGCAATACAGAGCAATGCAGAGCAATACAGAGCAATGTAGAGCAATACAGAGCAATGCAGAGCAATACAGAGCAATGTAGAGCAATACAGAGCAATACAGAGCAATGCAGAGCAATGTAGAGAAATACAGAGCAATGCAGAGCAATGCAGAGCAATGTAGAGAAATACAGAGCAATACAGAGCAATACAGAGCAATGCAGAGCAATACAGAGCAATGCAGAGCAATACAGAGCAATGTAGAGCAATACAGAGCAATGCAGAGCAATACAGAGCAATACAGAGCAATGTAGAGCAATACAGAGCAATACAGAGCAATGTAGAGCAATACAGAGCAATGCAGAGCAATACAGAGCAATGTAGAGCAATACAGAGCAATACAGAGCAATGTAGAGCAATACAGAGCAATACAGAGCAATACAGAGCAATACAGAGCAATGCAGAGCAATACAGAGCAATGCAGAGCAATGTAGAGCAATACAGAGCAATGTAGAGAAATACAGAGCAATGTAGAGCAATACAGAGCAACGCAGAGCAATGCAGAGCAATACAGAGTAATGTAGAGCAATACAGAGCAATGTAGAGCAATACAGAGCAATACAGAGCAATACAGAGCAATGTAGAGCAATACAGAGCAATGCAGAGCAATACAGAGCAATACAAAGCAATGTAGAGCAATACAGAGCAATGCAGAGCAATACAGAGCAATGTAGAGCAATGTAGAGCAATACAGAGCAATACAGAGCAATACAGAGCAATGCAGAGCAATGTAGAGCAATACAGAGCAATGTAGTGCAATACAGAGCAATGCAGAGCAATACAGAGCAATACAGAGCAATGCAGAGCAATGTAGAGCAATGTAGAGCAATACAGAGCAATGCAGAGCAATGCAGAGAAATACAGAGCAATGTAGAGCAATACAGAGCAATGCAGAGCAATACAGAGCAATGTAGTGCAATACAGAGCAATACAGAGCAATACAGAGCAATACATAGCAATGCAGAGCAATACAGAGCAATGCAGAGCAATGTAGAGCAATGTAGAGCAATACAGAGCAATGCAGAGCAATACAGAGCAATACAGAGCAATGTAGAGCAATGTAGAGCAATACAGAGCAATGCAGAGCAATACAGAGCAATGTAGTGCAATACAGAGCAATACAGAGCAATACAGAGCAATGCAGAGCAATGTAGAGCAATGTAGAGCAATACAGAGCAATGCAGAGCAATGCAGAGAAATACAGAGCAATGTAGTGCAATGTAGAGCAATACAGAGCAATGCAGAGCAATACAGAGCAATGTAGTGCAATGTAGAGCAATACAGAGCAATACAGAGCAATACAGAGCAATGTAGAGCAATACAGAGCAATACAGAGCAATGTAGAGCAATACAGAGCAATGCAGAGCAATACAGAGCAATGCAGAGCAATACAGAGCAATGTAGAGCAATACAGAGCAATACAGAGCAATGCAGAGCAATACAGAGCAATGTAGAGCAATGTAGAGCAATACAGAGCAATGCAGAGCAATACAGAGCAATGCAGAGCAATACAGAGCAATGTAGAGCAATGTAGAGCAATACAGAGCAATACAGAGCAATACAGAGCAATGCAGAGCAATACAGAGCAATGCAGAGCAATACAGAGCAATACAGAGCAATGCAGAGCAATGTAGAGCAATACAGAGCAATGTGTTGGAGATCTGTTTAGTATTTGTGGGATTAACTACATGAGTACTAGACAAGTGTCCAGATAATTGATTCTTACTGCGCTGGAGAATTCTCTAGCACTCAAAGGGTTAATACAAGAGGTGACAATTATTCTGGTCCAAGGGCCACATCTCTGTTCAGAATACACTGAGAGGATGTCACATACATGTGTACATAGATACATATATATATATATAAAAGCATAAAGAATCAGCACACTCAGAATTTTTAAAGTGAAAAACCAAGAGTATTGTCAGCGTTTCAATGTGGATAACACATTTTCATCAGGACAAAGTGCAAGCCCCCACCATCCCCCCCCCCTATATATACAGAATGTAAAAACCGCCAAATCAACGGTCCAATGCGTCACTGCCGACGTCATCTATAGTTCTAATCCTCCCCCAAAGTGCTACTAGTGCTCCCTCTGTGGTGAAAGATCCAAAGTGCAACAAGAACATTACTGAACACGATACAAAGCAATTATTAACGCCCCCTAGTGTGAGAGTTACAAATAGATACAATCTATACATCCCATCTGTACAGAGTATAGATACCAACATCATGATACAATGGGAAAGTCCTCTAGTGTCGCTGGCTACAGTGGATTCAGTCTGTTGGTTTCAACTCAATACAGGTCCTAAAGAGTTAGATACCTGCATGTTAGAACCTTCCTCCCGCACTGTATAGCTACATGTCACCGGGAGTTACCCCAGGCAGATCACCCCAGTGTTTGCTATATATGGCCGTGAAAAATAACCTCACATTGCAAAGATGGCTAAATACATACTGCGACCTGCAGGAGTCCTCTGATTGTCCGCAGAATAACAATATGAAGCACATAAAGCCCCGGTATAGCATGTGTAGGCATAATGTAGGTCAGAAGGGTAAACAATAATACGACAACATAAAGGTAAAAATTGAGACACAGAGACACCTGCACATCCATTCGTACAAAACATAATAAATCACAAAACCAAAAATAACAAGGAAATAAAACTTATAAAGAAATAATCAAAGAACTAATAAAAGAAATCGAAACATAGTTTCCAGGGACTATGTAGTGGGACTACTCACTCCACCGGGGGGTAACTTAGTTGTCAGTCCATGTCCGTACGATTACAATAATATACCTTCTGTACAGGAGACAACCAGGGGCCAAATCAGATCCATGGAGTTCAGAGGTCATCCGAACCACAATCGGATCAAGAGCCAATCACAATGGCAGAAACACACAGCCCTCAGGAACCCCAATGGCTGTGTTTCACCCCGAGTACCAGTCCACTCTCAGAGATAGGTAACTGCGTACAGGACAATGGAGGACCAGGAATAAACCGGCCCATCTGTTTTATTAGAAGAAAAAAAACAAAGAAAAAAAAGAAAAAAGAAAAACTACATCAAAAACCAAAACTAAAACAATAGAAAAAAAAAATAAATAAATAAAAATAAAAATTAAAATATAAAAAAATAAAAAAAAATAAAAAATAAAGAATAAATCAAAGAAAATGAAACAAAGACAATACAAAGATAGGACTAGACGACAGGGACTAAAGCGGGCGTCCATAGAAATACACACACCATGTGATACCACGAGCCTCACAGATATCATGGTGCCAGACAATCTCATGACCCAGACATTAGTATTAGTGTAGCCACGGTATCAGATAGTCCATCACAACTCTCCACCCACTGCGTATATGTAAATAAGCCGTATGCTCATACAAAGTCAATTCAGGTTGAATGATCAATAGAAACATGAAAAAGAAACATATTAATTCAAGCCATTCGGGGATACAGTGTTAAAGAGATAGTAATGTTTCATAATAAAATCAGCTCTAATTAATCATCATAGTATTTGGACTTTGGAGAGTGTTATTTCAATTCTGTCAGAGTTGTAGTACAAGAGTAATTCAATGACAAAGTATCCCCCTCCCGCCCCTTTTACTGATGTAACACTGCTCAGCCAGATCAGAAGGGAGGTGCCCAGGTAGACTGCAGAGAGGGACAATCTTCAATTAAGATAAGGGAAAAATCTGAAAAGCTTGTCAAGGGTGTCAGGGCTTTCATTGTTCTCATAGGAAGAAGATTGTCCCCTTCTGTTATCAGTCTGGTCTATGGACTGGATTCCACATCTGAGAAGAGATGGCTTACACTAGGTAAAAGGGGGCAGGGCTTTCATTGTTCTCATAGGAAGAAGATTGTCCTCTTCTGTTATCTGTCTGGTCTATGGACTGGATTCCACATCTGAGAAGAGATGGCTTACACTAGGTAAAAGGGGGGCAGGGCTTTCATTGTTCTCATAGGAAGAAGATTGTCCCCTTCTGTTATCTGTCTGGTCTATGGACTGGATTCCACATCTGAGAAGAGATGGCTTACACTAGGTAAAAGGGGGCAGGGCTTTCATTGTTCTCATAGGAAGAAGATTGTCCTCTTCTGTTATCTGTCTGGTCTATGGACTGGATTCCACATCTGAGAAGAGATGGCTTACACTAGGTAAAAGGGGGTCAGGGCTTTCATTGTTCTCATAGGAAGAAGATTGTCCCCTGCTGTTATCTGTCTGGTCTATGGACTGCATTCCACATCTGAGAAGAGATGGCTTACACTAGGTAAAAGGGGGGCAGGGCTTTCATTGTTCTCATAGGAAGAAGATTGTCCCCTTCTGTTATCTGTCTGGTCTATGGACTGGATTCCACATCTGAGAAGAGGTGGCTTACACTAGGAAAAAGGGGGCAGGGCTTTCATTGTTCTCATAGGAAGAAGATTGTCCCCTTCTGTTATCTGTCTGGTCTATGGACTGGATTCCACATCTGAGAAGAGGTGGCTTACACTAGGTAAAAGGGGGCAGGGCTTTCATTGTTCTCATAGGAAGAAGATTGTCCCCTTCTGTTATCTGTCTGGTCTATGGACTGGATTCCACATCTGAGAAGAGGTGGCTTACACTAGGAAAAAGGGGGCAGGGCTTTCACTGTTCTCATAGGAAGAAGATTGTCCCCTTCTGTTATCTGTCTGGTCTATGGACTGGATTCCACATCTGAGAAGAGGTGACTTACACTAGGTAAAAGGGGGCAGGGCTTTCATTGTTCTCATAGGAAGAAGATTGTCCCCTTCTGTTATCTGTCTGGTCTATGGACTGGATTCCACATCTGAGAAGAGATGGCTTACACTAGGTAAAAGGGGGCAGGGCTTTCATTGTTCTCATAGGAAGAAGATTGTCCCCTTCTGTTATCTGTCCGGTCTATGGACTGGATTCCACATCTGAGAAGAGATGGCTTACACTAGGTAAAAGGGGGGCAGGGCTTTCATTGTTCTCATAGGAAGAAGATTGTCCCCTTCTGTTATCTGTCTGGTCTATGTACTGCATTCCCGTCTGAGAAGAGGTGGCTTACACTAGGCAAAAGGGGGCAGGGCTTTCATTGTTCTCATAGGAAGAAAATTGTCCCCTTCTGTTATCTGTCTGGTCTATGGGCTGGATTCCACATCTGAGAAGAGATGGCTTACACTAGGTAAAAGGGGGGCAGGGCTTTCATTGTTCTCATAGGAAGAAGATTGTCCCCTTCTGTTATCTGTCTGGTCTATGGACTGGATTCCACATCTGAGAAGAGATGGCTTACACTAGGTAAAAGGGGCAGGGCTTTCATTGTTCTCATAGGAAGAAGATTGTCCCCTTCTGTTATCTGTACTGTCATACAACCAGACTCACATCTGAGAAGAGATGACTTACACTAGGTAAAAGGGGCTGGGATTTCATTGTTCTCATAGGAAGAAGATTGTCCCCTGCTGTTATCTGTCTGGTCTATGGACTGGATTCCACATCTGAGAAGAGATGACTTACACTAGGTAAAAGGGGCTGGGATTTCATTGTTCTCATAGGAAGAAGATTGTCCCCTGCTGTTATCTGTCTGGTCTATGGACTGGATTCCACATCTGAGAAGAGATGGCTTACACTAGGTAAAAGGGGGCAGGGCTTTCATTGTTCTCATAGGAAGAAGATTGTCCCCTGCTGTTATCTGTCTGGTCTATGGACTGGATTCCACATCTGAGAAGAGATGGCTTACACTAGGTAAAAGGGGCGGGGCTTTCATTGTTCTCATAGGAAGAAGATTGTCCCCTTCTGTTATCTGTCTGGTCTATGGACTGCATTCCACATCTGAGAAGAGATGGCTTACACTAGGTAAAAGGGGGGCAGGGCTTTCATTGTTCTCATAGGAAGAAGATTGTCCCCTTCTGTTATCTGTCTGGTCTATGGACTGGATTCCACATCTGAGAAGAGATGGCTTACACTAGGTAAAAGGGGGGCAGGGCTTTCATTATTCTCATAGTAAGAAGATTGTGCCCTTCTGTTATCTGTCTGGTCTATGGACTGGATTCCACATCTGAGAAGAGATGGCTTACACTAGGTAAAAGGGGCAGGGCTTTCATTGTTCTCATAGGAAGAAGATTGTCCCCTTCTGTTATCTGTCTGGTCTATGGACTGGATTCCACATCTGAGAAGAGATGGCTTACACTAGGTAAAAGGGGGGCAGGGCTTTCATTGTTCTCATAGTAAGAAGATTGTGCCCTTCTGTTATCTGTCTGGTCTATGGACTGGATTCCACATCTGAGAAGAGATGACTTACACTAGGTAAAAGGGGCAGGGCTTTCATTGTTCTCATAGGAAGAAGATTGTCCCCTTCTGTTATCTGTCTGGTCTATGGACTGCATTCCACATCTGAGAAGAGATGGCTTACCCTAGGTAAAAGGGGGGCAGGGCTTTCATTGTTCTCATAGGAAGAAGATTGTCCCCTTCTGTTATCTGTCTGGTCTATGGACTGCATTCCACATCTGAGAAGAGATGGCTTACACTAGGTAAAAGGGGCGGGGCTTTCATTGTTCTCATAGGAAGAAGATTGTCCCCTTCTGTTATTTGTCTGGTCTATGGACTGGATTCCACATCTGAGAAGAGATGGCGTACACTAGGTAAAAGGGGGGCAGGGCTTTCATTGTTCTCTTAGGAAGAAGATTGTCCCCTGCTGTTATCTGTCTGGTCTATGGACTGCATTCCACATCTGAGAAGAGATGACTTACACTAGGTAAAAGGGGGGCAGGGCTTTCATTGTTCTCATAGGAAGAAGATTGTCCCCTTCTGTTATCTGTCTGGTCTATGGACTGGATTCCACATCTGAGAAGAGATGACTTACACTAGGTAAAAGGGGCGGGAGGGCTTTCATTGTTCTCATAGGAAGAAGATTGTCCCCTGCTGTTATCTGTCTGGTCTATGGACTGGATTCCACATCTGAGAAGAGATGACTTACACTAGGTAAAAGGGGCGGGAGGGATTTCATTGTTCTCATAGGAAGAAGA
This sequence comes from Rhinophrynus dorsalis, assembly GCA_037306005.1. NCBI lineage: Eukaryota > Metazoa > Chordata > Amphibia > Anura > Rhinophrynidae > Rhinophrynus > Rhinophrynus dorsalis. The sequence continues at coordinate 177,161 of JBBDGT010000246.1, forward strand.
TTGTCCCCTTCTGTTATCTGTCTGGTCTATGGACTGGATTCCACATCTGAGAAGAGATGGCTTACACTAGGTAAAAGGGGCAGGGCTTTCATTGTTCTCATAGGAAGAAGATTGTCCCCTTCTGTTATCTGTCTGGTCTATGGACTGGATTCCACATCTGAGAAGAGATGGCTTACACTAGGTAAAAGGGGCAGGGCTTTCATTGTTCTCATAGGAAGAAGATTGTCCCCTGCTGTTATCTGTCTGGTCTATGGACTGGATTCCACATCTGAGAAGAGATGGCTTACACTAGGTAAAAGGGGGGCAGGGCTTTCATTGTTCTCATAGGAAGAAGATTGTCCCCTTCTGTTATCTGTCTGGTCTATGGACTGGATTCCACATCTGAGAAGAGATGGCTTACACTAGGTAAAAGGGGGGCAGGGCTTTCATTGTTCTCATAGGAAGAAGATTGTCCCCTTCTGTTATCTGTCTGGTCTATGGACTGGATTCCACATCTGAGAAGAGATGGTTTACACTAGGTAAAAGGGGCGGGAGGGGAAACTTTGCTTGTGAATATCTCTCAAACCATAAAGGTCTGAGAGATAAGACTTATATCGTTCTTCATGTTTTTTTAATGCCAACAAAATAAAGTAAAGATATAATGAAGTATTACTATTGATTTAAGCTATAAATCCAATATGCTTCTCTCTGCAGTAGGAGAGAGTCCCTATTACCCCTACAATGTCATGGGGGGGACGTGATCAATTAGTATAGTTTTGATTCTGGCCACTGAATATTTTTGTTCCAATCAAAGTCTTCCCCTGGTTTATCTGACTATTTCTACTCACAGGCCTGTCTGATTGCGCTTCTGTGATTTGCCATACGTTCACTAAACAAAGTACTACTTATCCCCACATAGTACAAGCCACCAGGACACATCATTACGTACAACACATACTCACAAGTGCACGTCAGTCTGTATTTGATGTGGATTTTCCTCTCAGTATGTGGATGTCTGAAAAATGTACCAGCAATCACGGAGTTACATGTAGTGCAATTCAAACATTTGTAGCATCCAGATTTGGGTTTAGGGAACCATTTCCCCTTTTCTCTTTGTACATCCTTCTTCATCTCTTGTTCCCTATCAGTGTTCATCAATAAGTCTCTTTCCCCTCCTAAACGCAATAAAGGGGGTCGACTGTTAAAAAACGGCATGGCGGGATCAGTGGAAATTAGGGGCCAACATTCCTTAATCACCTTGTTAACCTTCTTTTCTTGCAGGGAATGGTTACAAATAGTGATGATCGAGCACCCCGATGCTCGGGTGTTCGGGTGCTCTGGCCGAGCGCCCCCGGAGGCTCGAGTGCTCGGCCGAGCACCCGAGCCCCATTGAAGTCAATGGGAGGACTCGAGCATTACACCAGGCACCCCCTGCTCTGATGAGGGGAGGGTGCCTGGTCCATAGGAAAAGGTCAGAAAATGATGGAAACACCACAGAAATGGTTCAGGGACAGCATAGGGAGGATGTCTGGATGCATCTTGGACTCCAACGTCGCTGCTGGGAATGATGTTTCGCCCGTAGTACGCCATTTTTACAGACTGACCGTAAAACACACAAAAAGGAAGATAAAAACGATTTTAGGCGAAAAATTGTTACCAAACAGTATTTGCTGTATATTTACTTGAGCTATCAGGATCACGTCCACTTCCCCATCCGTTTTTACCCGCCTTCTTCATATTAAACGGAATATATGCCGGTAATCTGCGGCTAGGCACACGAAACAGAATGTGACGCTAATCTGCGGCTAGGCACACTAAACAATATGTGACTAGTGATGATCGAGCACCCCGATGCTCGGGTGTTCGGGTGCTCTGGCCGAGCGCCCCCGGAGGCTCGAGTGCTCGGGCGAGCACCCGAGCCCCATTGAAGTCAATGGGAGGACTCGAGCATTACACCAGGCACCCCCTGCTCTGATGAGGGGAGGGTGCCTGGTTCATAGGAAAAGGTCAGAAAATGATGGAAACACCACAGAAATGGTTCAGGGACAGCATAGGGAGGATGTCTGGATGCATCTTGGACTCCAACGTCGCTGCTGGGAATGATGTTTCGCCCGTAGTACGCCATTTTTACAGACTGACCGTAAAACACACAAAAAGGAAGATAAAAACGATTTTAGGCGAAAAATTGTTACCAAACAGTATTTGCTGTATATTTACTTGAGCTATCAGGATCACGTCCACTTCCCCGTCCGTTTTTACCAGCCTTCTTCATATTAAACGGAATATATGCCGGTAATCTGCGGCTAGGCACACGAAACAGAATGTGACGCTAATCTGCGGCTAGGCACACTAAACAATATGTGACTAGTGATGATCGAGCACCCCGATGCTCGGGTGTTCGGGTGCTCTGGCCGAGCGCCCCCGGAGGCTCGAGTGCTCGGGCGAGCACCCGAGCCCCATTGAAGTCAATGGGAGGACTCGAGCATTACACCAGGCACCCCCTGCTCTGATGAGGGGAGGGTGCCTGGTTCATAGGAAAAGGTCAGAAAATGATGGAAACACCACAGAAATTGTTCAGGGACAGCATAGGGAGGATGTCTGGATGCATCTTGGACTCCAACACCGCTGCTGGGAACGATGTTTCGCCCGTAGTACGCCATTTTTACAGACTGACCGTAAAACACACAAAAAGGAAGATAAAAACGATTTTAGGCGAAAAATTGTTACCAAACAGTATTTGCTGTATATTTACTTGAACTATCAGGATCACGTCCACTTCCCCGTCCCTTTTTACCCGCCTTCTTCATATTAAACAGAATATATGCCGGTAATCTGCGGCTAGGCACACGAAACAGAATGTGACGCTAATCTGCGGCTAGGCACACTAAACAATATGTGACGCTAATCTGCGGCTAGGCACACTAAACAATATGTGACGTTAATCTGCGGCTAGGCACACTAAACAATATGTGACGCTAATCTGCGGCTAGGCACACTAAACAATATGTGACGCTAATCTGCGGCTAGGCACACGAAACAGAATGTGACGCTAATCTGCGGCTAGGCACACGAAACAGAATGTGACGCTAATCTGCGGCTAGGCACAGTGAACGGAATATGTGACGTTAATTTGTGAATTTGCACACTAAACAGAATGTGACAATAATCTATGGCTAGGCACACGTTTAAAATGGCCCTTTTTGTCGCTGCGTTGTAAAATCATTGGCCCTGTGCACCTAACAGAATATGTCAGCTTGTCACTGCACTGTGAAATATTTGTCCCTGTGCACCTAGTACAATGTCACCTTAGAACATGTCCCCCCCCACAAAAAAATGAAATTCTGCCACCCCCAAAAAAAATTAAATGCTGCCCCCACACACAACAGTCCTAAAAAGGACTTTTGGGTCTTGAAAGAGTTTCAACAATTTTATTCTCCCTACACTGACTTCCTGTGCATCTAGTATTATATGTCACCTTATAAATATCCCCCCCACAAAAAAAAGGAAATTGTGCCCCCCCAAACAAAATATAAATGCTGCCCCCACACACAACAGTCCTAAAAAGGACTTTTGGGTCTTGAAAGAGTTTCAACAATTTTATTCTCCCTACACTGACTTCCTGTGCATCTAGTATTATATGTCACCTTAAAAATATCCCCCCCACAAAAAAAAGGAAATTGTGCCCCCCCAAACAAAATATAAATGCTGCCCCCACACACAACAGTCCTAAAAAGGACTTTTGGGTCTTGAAAGAGTTTCAACAATTTTATTCTCCCTACACTGACTTTCCCTTCCTATCCTCATCTCTCCCTGGTTAAGAATGAGCTGAACTCGCGCGTCGGGTGCTATACAGCACCCAATCACGGGTTCTGGCCAGCCAATCAGTGTAATGCCAGCAGCCAACATGGCTGCTGGCATTACACTGATGTCAGAGCCTCCCCGCACGTTTATTGGCTGCGCAGCAGCTGCGAAACGTGCGGGGAGGAGACCCGAACATGGCGGGCGAGCACATGCGGTACTCGTACGAGTACCGCCATGTGCCGAGCAGAGCGATGCTCGAGCCAAACCGAGCTTCGGCCGAGCATGCTCGCTCATCACTAGTTACAAACAAAAGCCAAACGCTCCTGGGAGGATTCAGTCTCCTAACAAATCACATTGAGTTTTACTCTCAGATCTTTCTAATTGATGATCACAGTCTCCTCAGAGAATCCCCTCCCCATGATTTATTTACGCATTTCCTTCATCTGTGTGGAGTCATTCTCAGGATCTGAGTTATTTCTGATTACTCTCAGACACTGCGAATAAGGAATCCCCTGGATTTGACTAAGGGGATCATCACTACCTGCCCATAATATGGAGTTTCTGTCTGTGGGTTTACTGTACAAGGTAGAGCGCATGCTGGATCCAGATATATATAACCTGATATCCAAGAATTCTATGCTCTGTTTATAATAATTCATTTTGAAACGCACTGGACTATTGATAGAGTTCAAGCTGTTCTGCCAATCAACAAGTTCATTCATACTTCCTACATGATTATCAAATCATCCATATATCGCTTGTAGAATGAGATACTCTGAGGAGACTGTGGATCATCAATTAAAAAGATGTGAGAGTATAACATTACCTCCCACACTCACTGACACTGCTCAGCAATGCATTACCCACCTCCCCTAGCACTGACTTCCTGTCTTATCCCTACATTACCTCCCCACTCACTGACACTGCTCAGCAATGCATTACCCACCTCCCCTAGCACTGACTTCCTGTCTTATCCCTACATTACCTCCCCACTCACTGACACTGCTCAGTAATGTATTACCCACCTCCCCTAGCACTGACTTCCTGTCTTATCTCTACATTACCTCCCACACTCACTGACACTGCTCAGCAATGCATTACCCACCTCCCCTAGCACTGACTTCCTGTCTTATCCCTACATTACCTCCCACACTCACTGACACTGCTCAGCAATGCATTACCCACCTCCCCTAGCACTGACTTCCTGTCTTATCCCTACATTACCTCCCCACTCACTGACACTGCTCAGTAATGCATTACCCACCTCCCCTAGCACTGACTTCCTATCTTATCCCTACATTACCTCCCCCACTCACTGACACTGCTCAGCAATACATTACCCACCTCCCCTAGCACTGACTTCCTGTCTTATCCCTTCATTACCTCACCACTCACTGACACTGCTCAGTAATGCATTACCCACCTCTCCTAGTACTGACTTCCTATCTTATCCCTACATTACCTCCCCCACTCACTGACACTGCTCAGTAATGCATTACCCACCTCCCCTAGTACTGACTTCCTATCTTATCCCTACATTACCTCCCACACTCACTGACACTGCTCAGTAATGCATTACCCACCTCCCCTAGTACTGACTTCCTATGTTATCCCTACATTACCTCCCCCACTCACTGACACTGCTCAGCAATGCATTACCCACCTCCCCTATCACTGACTTCCTGTCTTATCCCTACATTACCTCCCGACTCACTGACACTGCTCAGTAATGCATTACCCACCTCCCCTAGTACTGACTTCCTGTCTTATCCCTACATTACCTCCCCACTCACTGACACTGATCAGTAATGCATTACCCACCTCCTCTAGCACTGACTTCCTGTCTTATCCCTACATTACCTCCCCACTCACTGACACTGCTCAGCAATACATTACCCACCTCCTCTAGCACTGACTTCCTGTCTTCTCCCTACATTACCTCCCCCACTCACTGACACTGCTCAGTAATGCATTACCCACCTCCCCTAGTACTGACTTCCTATCTTATCCCTACATTACCTCCCCACTCACTGACACTGCTCAGTAATGCATTACCCACCTCCCCTAGTACTGACTTCCTATCTTATCCCTACATTACCTCCCCACTCACTGACACTGCTCAGTAATGCATTACCCACCTCCCCTACCACTGACTTCCTGTCTTATCCCTTCATTACCTCCCCACTCACTGACACTGCTCAGCAATGCATTACCCACCTCCCCTAGCACTGACTTCCTATCTTATCCCTACATTACCTCCCACACTCACTGACACTGCTCAGCAATGCATTACCTACCTCCCCTAGCACTGACTTACTGTCTTATCCCTACCTTACCTCCCCACTCACTGACACTGCTCAACAATGTATTACCCACCTCCCCTAGTACTGACTTCCTATCTTATCCCTACATTACCTCCCCCACTCACTGACACTGCACAGCAATGCATTACCCACCTCCCCTAGTACTGACTTCCTGTCTTATCCCTACATTACCTCCCACACTCACTGACACTGCTCAGCAATGCATTACCTACCTCCCCTAGCACTGACTTCCTGTCTTATCCCTACATTACCTCCCCCACTCACTGACACCGCTCAGCAATGCATTACCCACCTCCCCTAGCACTGACTTCCTGTCTTATCCCTACATTACCTCCCCCACTCACTGACACTGCTCAGCAATGCATTACCCACCTCCCCTAGCACTGTCTTCCTGTCTTATCCCTACATTACTTCCCCCACTCACTGACACTGCTCAGCAATGCACTACCCACCTCCCCTAGCATTTTACATTTCCTTCCACTCACTGATACTACTCAGCAATGTATTACACACCTCCCCTAGCACTGACTTCCTGTCTTATCCCTACATTATCTCCACACTTACTGACACTGCTCAGCAATGCATTTCCTAACTCCCACAGCACTGACTTCCTGTCTTATCCCTACAGTACCTCCCCCCTCAGTGACACTGCTCAGCACTGCATTACCCACCTCTCCTATCAATGACTTCCTGTCTTACCACTACATTACCTCCCCCAATCACTGACACTGCTCAGAAATGCATTGCTCACCTGCCCTAGCACTGAATTCCTTTATCCCTACTTTACCTCCCCACTCACTGACACTGCTCAGCACTGCATTGCCATCTCCCCTAGCACTGACTTCCTATCTTATCCTTAGATTACCATCCCACTCACTGACATTGCTCAGCAATGCATTACCCACCTCCCCTAGCACTGACTTCCTGTCTTATCCCTACATTACCTCCCCACTCACTGACACTGCTCAGTAATGCATTACCCACCTCCCCTACCACTGACTTCCTGTCTTATCCCTACATTACCTCCCCACTCACTGACACTGCTCAGCAATGCATTACCCACCTCCCCTAGCACTGACTTCCTATCTTATCCCTACATTACCTCCCACACTCACTGACACTGCTCAGCAATGCATTACCTACCTCCCCTAGCACTGACTTCCTGTCTTATCCCTACCTTACCTCCCCACTCACTGACACTGCTCAACAATGCATTACCCACCTCCCCTAGTACTGACTTCCTATCTTATCCCTACATTACCTCCCCCACTCACTGACACTGCACAGCAATGCATTACCCACCTCCCCTAGCACTGACTTCCTGTCTTATCCCTACATTACCTCCCACACTCACTGACACTGCTCAGCAATGCATTACCTACCTCCCCTAGCACTGACTTCCTGTCTTATCCCTACATTACCTCCCCCACTCACTGACACCGCTCAGCAATGCATTACCCACCTCCCCTAGCACTGACTTCCTGTCTTATCCCTACATTACCTCCCCCACTCACTTACACTGCTCAGCAATGCATTACCCACCTCCCCTAGCACTGTCTTCCTGTCTTATCCCTACATTACTTCCCCCACTCACTGACACTGCTCAGCAATGCACTACCCACCTCCCCTAGCATTGACTTCCTATCTTAACCCTACATTTCCTTCCACTCACTGATACTACTCAGCAATGTATTACACACCTCCCCTAGCACTGACTTCCTGTCTTATCCCTACATTATCTCCACACTTACTGGCACTGCTCAGCAATGCATTTCCTAACTCCCACAGCACTGACTTCCTGTCTTATCCCTACAGTACCTCCCCCCTCAGTGACACTGCTCAGCACTGCATTACCCACCTCTCCTATCAATGACTTCCTGTCTTACCACTACATTACCTCCCCCAATCACTGACACTGCTCAGAAATGCATTGCTCACCTGCCCTAGCACTGAATTCCTTTATCCCTACTTTACCTCCCCACTCACTGACACTGCTCAGCACTGCATTGCCATCTCCCCTAGCACTGACTTCCTATCTTATCCTTAGATTACCATCCCACTCACTGACATTGCTCAGCAATGCATTACCCACCTCCCCTAGCACTGACTTCCTGTCTTATCCCTACATTACCTCCCCACTCACTGACACTGCTCAGCAATGCATTACCCACCTCCCCTAGCACTGACTTCCTGTCTTATCCCTACATTACCTCCCCACTCACTGACACTGCTCAGTAATGTATTACCCACCTCCCCTAGCACTGACTTCCTGTCTTATCTCTACATTACCTCCCACACTCACTGACACTGCTCAGCAATGCATTACCCACCTCCCCTAGCACTGACTTCCTGTCTTATCCCTACATTACCTCTCCACTCACTGACACTGTTCAGCAATGCATTACCCACCTCCCCTAGCACTGACTTCCTGTCTTATCCCTACATTACCTCCCCACTCACTCACACTGCTCAACAATGCATTAGCAACCTCCCCTACCACTGACATCCTGTCTTATCCTTACATTACCTCCCAACTCACTGACACTGCTCAGTAATCCATTACGCACCTCCCCTATCACTGACTTCCTGTCTTATCCCTACATTACCTCCCCCACTCACTGACACCACTCAGCAATGCATTACCCACCTCCCCTAGCACTGTCTTTATGTCCTATCCCTACATTACCTCTCCACTCACTGACACTGTTCAGCAATGCATTACCCACCTCCCCTAGCACTGACATCCTGTATTATCCCTACATTACCTCCCCGCTCACTGACACTGCTCAGCAATGCATTACCCACCTCCACTACCACTGACTTCCTGTCTTATCCCTACATTACCTCCCCCACTCACTGACACTGCTCAGCAATGCATTACCCACCTCTCCTAGCACTGACTTTATGTCTTATCCCTAGATTATCACTCCACTCACTGACACTGTTCAGCATTGCATTACCCACCTCCTCTATCACTGTTTTCCTGCCTTATCCCTACATTACCTTCCCACTCACTCACTCACACTGTTCAACAATGCATTAGCAACCTCCCCTAGCACTGATATCCTGTATTATCCCTACATTACCTCCCCGCTCACTGACACTGCTCAGTAATCAATTACGCACCTCCCCATCACTGATTTCCTGTCTTATCCCTTCATTACCTCCCCACTCACTGACACTGCTCAGCAATGCATTACACACCTCCCCTACCACTGACTTACTGTCTTATCCTTACATTACCTCTCCCACTCACTGACACTGCTCAGCAATGCATTGCCCCCTTCCCTTAGCACTGACTTCCTATCTTATCCTTACATTACCTCCCCACTCACTGACACTGCTCAGCAATACATTACCCACCTCCCCTAGCACTGACTTCCTGTCTTATCTCTACATTACCTCCCCACTCACTGACACTGCTCAGCAATGCATTACCAACTTCCCCTAGCACTGACATCCTGTCTTATCCCTACATTACCTCCCCACTCACTGACACTGCTCAACAATGCATTACCAACCTTCCCTAGCACTGACATCCTGTCTTATCCCTACATTACCTGCCCACTCACTGACACTGCTCAGTATCTATTACGCACCTCCCCTATCACTAACTTCCTGTCTCATCCCTACATTACCTCCCCCACTCACTGACACTGCTCAGCAATGCATTGCCCACCTCCCCTAGCACTGACTTCCTATCTTACCCCTACATTACCTCCCCACTCACTGACACCGCTCAGCAATGCATTACCCACCTCCCCTAGCACTGACTTTATGTCTTATCCCTACATTACCTCTCCACTCACTGACACTGTTCAGCAATGCATTACCCACCTCCCCTACCACTGACTTCATGTCTTATCCCTACATTACCTCCCCACTCACTGACACTGTTCAGCAATGCATTGCCCACCTCCCCTAGCACTGACTGCCTGTCTTATCCCTACATTACCTCCCCATTCACTGACACTGTTCAGTAATGCATTACCCACCTCCCCTAGTACTGACTTCCTGTCTTATCCCTACATTACCTCCCCCACTCACTGACACTTCTCAGCAATACATTACCCACCTCCCCTAGCACTGACTTCCTGTCTTATCCCTACATTACCTCCCCCACGCACTGACACTGCTCAGCAATGCATTACCCACCTCCCCTAGCATTGTCTTCCTGTCTTATCCCTACATTATCTCGCCACTCACTGACACTGCTCAGGAATACATTACCCACCTCCCCTAGCACTGACTTCCTGTCTTATTCCTACATTATCTCCCCCACTCACTGACACTGCTCAGCAATGCATTACCCACCTCCTCTAGCACTGACTTCCTATCTTATCCCTACATTACCTCCCCACTCACTGACACTGCTCAGCAATGCATTACCCACCTCCCCTAGCACTGACTTCCTGTCTTATCCCTACATTACCTCCCCACTCACTGACACTGCTCAGTAATGCATTACCCACCTCCCTACTCACTGACTTCCTGTCTTATCCCTACATTACCTCCCCACTCACTGACACTGCTCAGTAATGTATTACCCACCTCCCCTAGCACTGACTTTCTGTCTTATCCCTACATTACCTCCCCACTCACTGACACTGCTCAGCAATGCATTACCCACCTCCCCTAGCACTGACTTCCTATCTTATCCCTTCATTACCTCCCCACTCACTGACACTGTTCAGTAATGCATTACCCACCTCCCCTAGCACTGACTTCCTATCTTATCCCTACATTATCTCCCCACTCACTGACACTGTTCAGTAATGCATTACCCACCTCCCCTAGCACTGACTTCCTATCTTATCCCTACATTATCTCCCCACTCACTGACACTGCTCAGTAATGCATTACCCACCTCCCCTAGCACTGACTTCCTATCTTATCCCTACATTATCTCCCCACTCACTGACACTGCTCAGTAATGCATTACCCACCTCTCCTAGCACTGACTTCCTGTCTTATCCCTACATTACCTTCCCACTCACTGACACTGCTCAGTAATGTATTACCCACCTCCCCTAGCACTGACTTCCTGTCTTATCCCTATATTACCTCCCCACTCACTGACACTGCTCAGTAATGTATTAACCACCTCCCCTAGCACTGACTTCCTGTCTTATCCCTATATTACCTCCCCACTCACTGACACTGCTCAGCAATGCATTACCCACCTCCCCTAGCACTGACTTCCTGTCTTCTCCCTACATTACCTCCCCCACTCACTGTCACTGCTCAGCAATGCATTACCCACCTCCCCTAGTACTGACTTCCTGTCTTATCCCTACATTACCTCCCCACTCACTGACACTGCTCAGCAATGCATTACCCACCTCCCCTAGCACTGACTTCCTGTCTTCTCCCTACATTACCTCCCCCATTCACTGACACTTCTCAGTGAAGCACAGCCCACCTCCAGAGCATTGCAAGGATTAAGTGTCAATAAGTGGTGGTGGTGGGGCGATGAAGGAATAAGACAGGAAGTGCCTGCACGGCATGCCTTAAGTGCCATCATTATAGTAAATATAGTAAATTAGGTTGAAGAAAGACACAGGTTCATCAAGTCCAAACTTTGCCTCACAACCCAGAGACATGAGGATTATATAGATTTCCTGCTGACATATACATTAGTCCTTATCTGAACTTCCTGTTATATCTACTGATACACAGTGTAACCCTGTATGTTCTCTCTTGATAGAAATATATCTACTCTTCTCTGAAACGTATCCATTGTATCTGCCATAACCACCTCCTCGGGCAATGAATTCCACAATTTAACAGACCTTACTGCCTTCCTCTGCTGAAATCTAAACCTCCTTTCCTCTAATCTCAAGGTGTGACTATCACGGTTCCCGTGCTATGCTGTCAATCTTGACTGTACTACCTGTGCATTGGAGGATGCTGATTGGCCCGCCCAGGATGTGCCTTTATACACTGGGCTTGGGCACTTGTGAGTTGCCCTTTCGTGGTGTTCCAGTATCTGCGCCCTGTTGCTGTGTTCCAGTTCTCCTGTGTACCGACCCGGCTGTTCTGACTCTTCTGTTGATCCTGCTCCGTGTATGACCCGGCTCTGGCTGACGACCCTGCTTCGTGATTGATCCGGTTCTGGCTGATGATCCTGCTCCGTGTATGACCTGGCTCTGGCTGACGACCCTGCTTCGTGATTGATCCGGTTCTGGCTTATGATCCTGCTCCGTGTATGACCCGGCTCTGGTAGACGACCCTGCTCCGTGATTGATCCTGTTCTTCGGCTGCTGTTCCTGCTGTGCTCCGGTTCCGGTTATCGCCCAGTTCCAGCCTGCTGTTCCGGTGTACGTGCGCGGTCTCGGTCGCGTCCGCGACATTCTGATCTGTGGGTGACTCGCTATTCCTCTCACCTCTCTAGCTGAGATTGCTTTGCCATACATTGTCCGTCGCTGTCTCTCGGTACAGAACCCGTTAACTCCTGCTGTGCTTCGTAGTCTCCAGTCTTGTGCCTCAGTTATCTTGCCAAGCATACATATATCCGTTAAGAGCTGCTCCTTTAGTACCTCTGATATGCCTCACTACCTTCTGCAGAGCATTGCCGGTCCGGTGTTCGGTGTACATCGGAGCCGCGCCTGTTGGCACTGTTATCCGTTTGCTCTTGCTGGGAAAGTTCCGTACGGCACCGGAGGGGTGTCCTGGCTCCGGCCTACAGACGTATAGAGGTTACGCTATCCATCCGCACTATCCAGTGCTTGGCTCTCAGTGCTTGTGCAGTCGCTATCACTATTGTCATCCAAGGGGTGTCAGGGCACTTTCCATTGGGCACACGCAGAGTTAACTTTCATTCTCAGTTAAGGGCGATTCAGGTTCTTGTACTACTGTTTGGCAATAGCACTTCTCCATAACCCACGGCGGTGGTATTAGCTCAGCTCTGACACTTGTGCCTTTCTATTCTATTTGAGAGTGAATTCAGTGCAGACACCTTGCTCCAGCTTTGTTACTCAAGAACTGTGTTACAGAGACTGCTATATATCCTGGGCGTTGGCCAAACTAGGACTGAGCTTCTCTTGCTCTTGTTAACCCTTTGGGGTTATTTCATATCTATCCATTGCCTATCATATTTGATGTATTGCATTCACTCTGCTCGTGTTTGCTATTACTGCTATTCCTGTACTGGCCCCTAGGGGCATTGCATTACTCCTGGTTTCAATAAACTGTATTTTTACTTTACATCCTGGTCTGAGTGTCAGAAAACCGTTACAGTGTCCCCTGGTCACCTGATCAGGCCTTGGGATTAATAGGTCACCAGAGAGATCCTTGTATGGACCTCTCATATACTTGGACAATGTGATTTTGGGTAGATTCACTAAGCGGTGAAGAAAGTTTAGTGAATAGGCTCCATAGAATAACATAGGAATTGGAGAAGTGATAAACTGGAGAAGTTATCTCCACTTTATTACCTCTTTATCATCGCTTAGTGAATCTACCCCATAGTCTCCTCTTAGTCGTCTTTTCTCTACAGTAAATAAACCAAGTTTGTCTAGTCGTTCCTCATATGTCCTCTAATCCCTTAATTAATTTTGTTGCTCTCCGCTGTACCCTCTCTAGTTCTAGTATATCCTTTTTCAGAACCGGTGCCCAAAACTGCACTACATACTCAATGTGAGGTCTTACCAATGATTTGTATAATGGCAAAATAATGTTATCCACTCTTGCTTCAATACCTCTTTTTATACAAGACAGGACTGTGTTTGCCTTTGTTACTGCTGTTTGACACTGGTCACTGTTTCCAAGTTTGTAGCTGACAAGGATACCCAGGTCTTTCTCTAGCAACAAATCCCCTAAAATGATTCCATTAAGTTTATAAGTAGCCTTGGGATTATCTCCTCCCAAATGCATGACTTTACACTTCCCCACATTAAACTTCATATTCCATTTGTTTGCCCAATCTGACATTGTATGTAAGTCCCTCTGTAGAGAGAAAATATCCTGTTCTGAATTAATTATCCTGTATAATTTAGTATCATCTGCAAATATTAATAATTTGCTTTCTATATCTATTTCCAGGTCATTTATAAACATGTTAAAAAGCAGCGGACCTAATACTGAACCCTGAGGTACTCCACTCTCCACATTTAACTGTACTGGAGAATTTTCCATTTACAACCACACACTGTTCCCTATCCTTCAGCCAGTTTTGTATCCAATTGCAAAGGTTATCTCCTAGCCCCAATTTCCTTATTTTATACCCCAGTCTCCTGTGTGGTACTGTCTAGATATACCAAATCTACTGCTTTACCATTATCCACGTAGCTACTTACTGAAGCGGAAGAGTTTAGTTTGGCACAATCTATTCCTCATAAAACCATGTTGATTCTTGCTAAAATCTTATTTTTTGCTGTGTATAATCTGTTATTATCCCTTCTAGCAGTTTTCCCACTACAAAGGTCAAGCTCACTGGTCTATAGTTCCCAGGTTCTGTTTTAGTTCCCTTCTTAAATAGAGGCACTACATTGGCTTTATACCAGTCTTGTGGCAATGAGTCTGTGGTGAGAGAATCTTTAAAGAGTAAATATAGGGGTTTTGCTAATACTGCACTGAGTTTCTGAAGAACCCTTGGATGTATACTATCAGGACCCGGTGCTTTGTCGGTCTTAATTTTGTTCAGTCTTCCCATGACATCTCCTTGTGTTAACCCAATATCTATTAATTGTATTGTCTTATTTGTTACTACTGCCATTCCTTGTTCCCTGATATATATTGATGTAAAGAAAGTGTTCATCTAGACATCTATATAGCTCAATAACTAGCTTTCTAGACAAAAATGGCTGATACAATATGTGGGTGGTTTGTAAAGCTCTTTTACAGTAATCATAATTGTATTTATGTGATATTGCCCTGTTAAGTCTGTAATAGATCGGTATGATGTCATGTGAGGGGCGGGGCTAGTGCACATAGCACTCTGCAACCCCCCCACACACACACAGTGTCCTAATCCATCCCCACTTCTCCTGTAAACTCCAATTAAAGAAGCAGCAAATGTTTATAAAATGCATATACTGTATCTCCTGGAGTTATAGCAATTTGTTTTATTTTTTTTACAGTAGATTGCCCCCTAGTGGACAGATTTCAAGCGGAACTTTCACCAAATTAATATTGAGCCCCAAATCATAATTACAATAACGATATGTATAGACTTGCAGCATTAGTGAAAATAGAAGTTTTTTGGCAGACAGGCAGCGGGGAACGGCGCAGACATCTTGCAGAGATTGCACTATCTCCCCTTCAAGTCCATGATTGGTCAGTTGAATGCCTTGGTATCTGTCTACCTAAAAAGTTCTATTTCTCACTAATGCAGCAATTATTCTTGAAAATACAAGCAAATCTATGGAGATCGCTATTCTAATTATGACCTCTATGCAGATGAGACCCAGATTTAGTTATCTGCACCTCGACTGACTTCTGATATCCAGGCTAAAGTCACAGACTGCCTCTCGGCTATCTCAGACTGGATGGCTCATAGGCACCTCAAACTCGATATGTCTAAAACTGAGCTGCTCCTCATCCCACCTAGACCTGGCCCTGTAGCGCCCTTCCAGGTGACTGTAAATCTACCATAAATCCAGTATCAGAAGCACGGTGTCTAGGGGTGATAATTAACAACTCTCTCTCATTTTCCTCACATATTAATGCCATTACTAAATCCTGTCGCTTTCTTTTGCATAACATTGCGAAAATCTGTCCCTTCCTCTGCTTCTCCACAGCTAAAATTCTTATACACGCAATCATCCTCTCCCGCATGGACTATTGCAACATTCTTCTGTCTGGCATTCCTGCCTCCCATCTCCATTCACTTCAATCTATACAGAATGCTGCAGCACGAATTACTTTTCTGTCACCTAGGTTTGTCCCTGCCCCGCTCCTCCTCAAAACTCTCCAATGGCTGCCTATCAAACTCCGGATATCTTACAAAATCTTCTTCTCTTTTTCAAGACACTTCTCTCCTCTACTCCTTCCTACATTTCCACTCTGATCTCCCGTTATACCCCATCCCGCCACTTACGTTTGGCCAATGATTGTCTTCTCTCAGCTCCTTTTGTGTCTACAGCCCTGTCACGTATCAAACCTTTTTCTCTCATTGCTCCGTATCTATGGAATGCTCTACCATCCAACCTGCACCACTGCTCCTCTCTGATAACCTTCAAATATCACTTGAAAATGCACCTTATAGATAAAATCCCAACATGCTAGAAGGCGCTGATGTTGTACAATGAACGCTCTTATAAACTATTTACATTACTGATGTCCTCTGTCATCATCAGAACTAGCACTGTATTCAGCACTTGACCCTTATGTGCTCTGTATGTCTCCCATTACCACTTTAGATTGTAAGCTTTCGGACAGGGACCTCACACCCAATGTTTCACTCTACAAAGCACCTGTAACCCTGTATTGTTTAAACCCTGAAATTGTAAAGAGCTGTGTACACTATATAAATAAACATATTCATTCATTCAATATTAAAATGATGAAAGTTCCGTTTTAAGACTGCTGTTCCTTTGCAATATATGAAAGAAGAGAGTCACAGTAATCCTTAGAATGTGATAGTAACCGCTGAGTCGCTTCCTGTCCATTTAAACTTTCAGGAAGTAGCTCCCTGGATCTCTCTTTCTAGAGGATATAATAGCTTTGAACAGTAATAACTTTAACATTTTTCATATAAAATCACATGCAGCAATTCCAGAGAAAATCAACGTCACCATAGGGGACAAAGAAAAATCACATTGGTTTAAATGGGACCTTTAACCCCGTTGAGGACCTCTCTTTCATTCTAAGGGTGAAAAGTCACATCTAATGTGATACAACCCCCCTCTGGTCCTTAAAGGAGAAGTAAAACCTCCAAATTCTAACCCTACTCCCTTACTTTTCTGTGACTAGAGAATCCTAATGGGCCATATAAATTTTGCCCAGGAGATAACATCTCGGGTCAGCTCTGGGTATCCTTTCTATAGAGGCAGACATGATGGCTGCACGTGGATTTTCAGACAGAAGCAGGCAGAATGCATGCTCCTACTTGACTCTTTAACCCCTTGAGTACCAGAGAAGTATTCAGCGTACCTCTCTGGCACGGGTTAAGGCCAGAGGGGTGTACAATGGACAGCGAATCAAATGTATTGGCCCTGAGGTCCTGTAGTCCTTTCAGAAACTTTAATGTCCGCCTCCATGAAGAGTTCACCCTGGGCTGATGAAGATGTTATCTCTTTAACAAAGGAACAACAGCAAACCTGATAAGGGTCTTAGTGAGTTAACCTCTGAGTGCACGAGAGGTACCCAATGGATTGCACTGCACATTTTTTGTGAAACTGGCCTGTTGGGAGATCGTGCATTAGGTGGAGAATACAACATTCATGTTTATTAGTAAATCAGAAAAAAGAGATTCATCAGACAAGGTCACTGAGCCGACACCATGCTGCCAGTCATCTGAATATGCTTCCTTTTACCCCACATTCAGTCCCAAGATGGTGGTTAGAGTCTCCGGGACATTGAGCCGGGAGACTTCCTGGTTCCTCTGCAGGATCTGATTGATGAGCAGTTCGTTCTCCTGTCCCACCTCCGTCAGACGCAGGTCAAACTGCACCAAAATCTGGTTGTCTGTCAGTCCATCCAGGAGCTGCTTACCTCCCTCCTGTAAACAAACAACTGCATTAAAGATGATTCCTATAGACATGACTCATCCACTGACCTAGAGACGTTCCCTATAGACCAGGATCATATACTGACTTAGAGACGATCCCTATGGACATGAATCATCCAATGACATAGCGATGTTCCCTATAGACCAGGATCATATACTGACATAGAGACGATCCCTATGGACCTGAATCACCCAGTGACCTAGAGACGTTCCCTATAGACCAGGATCATCTACTGACATAGAGACGTTCCCTATGGACCTGAATCATCCAGTGACCTAGAGACGTTCCCTATAGACCAGGATCATCTACTGACATAGAGACGATCCCTATGGACCTGAATCATCCAGTGACATAGAGACGTTCCCTATGGACCAGAATCAGCAACTGACATAGAGACGTTCCCTATAGACCAGGATCATATACTGACATAGAGACGTTCCCTATGGACCTGAATCACCCACTGACATAGAGACGTTCCCTATAGACCAGGATCATCTACTGACATAGAGACGTTACCTATGGACCTGAATCACCCACTGACATAGAGACGATCCCTATGGGCCGGAATCATCCAATGACATAGAGACGTTCCCTATAGACCAGGATCATCTACTGACATAGAGACGTTCCCTATGGACCTGAATCATCCAGTGACCTAGAGACGTTCCCTATGGACCTGAATCATCCACTAACATAGAGACGTTCCCTATAGACCTGAATCATATACTGACATAGAGACGATCCCTATGGGCCGTAATCATCCAATGACATAGCGATGTTCCCTACAGACCAGGATCATCTACTGACATAGAGACGTTCCCTATGGACCTGAATCATCCAGTGACCTAGAGACGTTCCCTATAGACCAGGATCATCTACTGACATAGAGACGTTCCCTATGGACCTGAATCATCCAGTGACCTAGAGAAGTTCCCTATAGACCAGGATCATCTACTGACATAGAGACGATCCCTATGGACCTGAATCATCCAGTGACATAGAGACGTTCCCTATGGACCAGAATCAGCAACTGACATAGAGACGTTCCCTATAGACCAGGATCATATACTGACATAGAGACGATCCCTATGGGCCGGAATCATCCAATGACATAGAGATGTTCCCTACAGACCAGGATCATCGCTGGGCTGTACCTGAGGGGACTCATCCCCAGGAATAAACCACTAAGTGTTATCAGTATTGCTGGGCTGTACCTGAGGAGACTCATCCCCAGGAATAAACCACTAAGTGTTATCGGTAACACTGGGCTGTACCTGAGGGGACTCGTCCCCAGGAATAAACCACTAAGTGTTATAGGTATCACTGGGCTGTACCTGAGGGGACTCGTCCCCAGGAATAAACCACTAAGTGTTATCGGTATTGCTGGGCTGTACCTGAGGGGACTCATCCACAGGAATAAACCACTAAGTGTTATCGGTATCACTGGGCTGTACCTGAGGGGACTTGTCCACAGGAATACACCACTAAGTGTTATCGGTATCACTGGGCTGTACCTGAGGGGACTCGTCCACAGGAATAAACCACTAAGTGTTATCAGTATCGCTGGGCTGTACCTGAGGGGACTTGTCCCCAGGAATAAACCACTAAGTGTTATTGGTATCGCTGGGCTGTACCTGAGGGGACTCATCCCCAGGAATAAACCACTAAGTGTTATCGGTATCAGTGGGCTGTACCTGAGGAAACTCGTCCCCAGGAATAAACCACTAAGTGTTATCGGTATCACTGGGCTGTACCTGAGGGGACTCGTCCCCAGGAATAAACCACTAAGTGTTATTGGTATCACTGTGCTTTACCTGAGGAGACTCACCCACAGGAATAAACCACTAAGTGTTATCAGTATCACTGGGCTGTACCTGAGGGGACTCATCCCCAGGAATATTATTAGTAGGTGGTACTGATAGGTAGACTTGAGGACTAGAGCAGAGAACTTGCTTTAGGCCATTATGGGGCCCCATAGAACCAACTATGAAAAACCAATATGCTAGAACAGGGCTGTCCAAGTTCAGCACTCAAGGGCCACCGACAGGCCGGGATGTAAGGATTTCCCTGCTTAATCACAGGTGAGTCAGTCACAATGAGTGATCCATTGATTATCTCACCTGTACTTAATCAGGGAAATCCTTACATCCTGGCCTGTTGGTGGCCCCTGAGGACTGAACTTGGACAGCCCTATGTTAGAACATCCGAACAAATTAGAACTTGCAGGACCATACCAAGCCAATACGGTTACAGGACAGGCTCAGACTCCTGAGAGAGATGTTGTTAGACAGGACCTGGGACAAGATAGTAGCAGTCGGCTCAGACAACTTATTGCTTCCTAGGTGAAGTGTCATCAAACTGGTGTTCTGCAGTAGAGTCTGGCACAGGGCCTGCCCACCTTCATCTCCAATGTGGTTTAGTCTCATGTTCAGGGTGGCTAAGGTGACATTTGTAGATAGGGAGTGAGCAATGGCTTGAGCACCGGCAGGACCCAGGTTGTTGTTACACAGACTGAGGTACTGAAGCCGGCTGTGTTTCAGGAGTTTGCCAATGGCCTGAGCTCCTCGGTCTGAAATGTGATTGTGAGAGAGGTCTAGGTGGACGAGGGCTGGATGGTCCAATAAACCTCTAATTAGAATACGGACCCTGGAATCATCAACCTTACTTCTGTGTATCCTGAAGACCTGGGAAAATAGAGACACAACTTACTGTTAGAGAGGATACATACACACACACAACATGGTGTTAGAGAGGATATATACATACACACAACATGGTGTTAGAGAGGATATATACATACACACAACATGGTGTTAGAGAGGATATATACACACACACACAACATGGTGTTAGAGAGGATATATACACACAAACACACACACACACACACACACACACACACACACACAACATGGTGTTAGGATAGATACACACAACATGGTGTTAGAGAGGATATATACACACACACAACATGGTGTTAGAGAGGATATATACATACACACAACATGGTGTTAGAGAGGATATATACATACACACAACATGGTGTTAGAGAGGACAGATACACACGCACAACATGGTGTTAGAGAGGATATATACACACACACACACAACATGGTGTTAGAGAGGATATATACATACACACACAACATGGTGTTAGAGAGGATATATACATACACACAACATGGTGTTAGAGAGGATATACACACACACAACATGGTGTTAGAGAGGATATATACACACACACAACATGGTGTTAGAGAGGATATATACGTACACACAACATGGTGTTAGAGAGGATATATACATACACACAGCATGGTGTTAGAGAGGATATATACACACACACACACACACACAACATGGTGTTAGAGAGGACAGATACACACACACACAACATGGTGTTAGAGAGGATATACACACACACAACATGGTGTTAGAGAGGATATATACATACACACAACATGGTGTTAGAGAGGATATATACATACACACAACATGGTGTTAGAGAGGATATATACATACACACAACATGGTGTTAGAGAGGATATATACACACACACACACACACAACATGGTGTTAGAGAGGACAGATACACACACACACAACATGGTGTTAGAGAGGATATATACACACACAACATGGTGTTAGAGAGGATATATACATACACACAACATGGTGTTAGAGAGGATATACACACACACAACATGGTGTTAGAGAGGATATATACATACACACAACATGGTGTTAGAGAGGATATATACACACACACAACATGGTGTTAGAGAGGATATATACATACACACAACATGGTGTTAGAGAGGATATATACACACACACACACACACACACAACATGGTGTTAGAGAGGATATATACATACACACAACATGGTGTTAGAGAGGATATATACACACACACAACATGGTGTTAGAGAGGATATATACACACACACAACATGGTGTTAGAGAGGATATATACATACACACAACATGGTGTTAGAGAGGATATATACACACACACACACACACAACATGGTGTTAGAGAGGACAGATACACACACACACAACATGGTGTTAGAGAGGATATACACACACACAACATGGTGTTAGAGAGGATATATACATACACACAACATGGTGTTAGAGAGGATATATACATACACACAACATGGTGTTAGAGAGGATATATACACATACACACAACATGGTGTTAGAGAGGATATATACACACACACACAACATGGTGTTAGAGAGGATATATACATACACACACACACACACAACATGGTGTTAGAGAGGATATATACATACACACAACATGGTGTTAGAGAGGATATATACACACACACAACATGGTGTTAGAGAGGATATATACATACACACAACATGGTGTTAGAGAGGATATATACACACACACACACACACAACATGGTGTTAGAGAGGACAGATACACACACACACAACATGGTGTTAGAGAGGATATACACACACACAACATGGTGTTAGAGAGGATATATACATACACACAACATGGTGTTAGAGAGGATATATACATACACACAACATGGTGTTAGAGAGGATATATACACATACACACAACATGGTGTTAGAGAGGATATATACACACACACACACAACATGGTGTTAGAGAGGATATATACATACACACACACACACACAACATGGTGTTAGAGAGGATATATACATACACACAACATGGTGTTAGAGAGGATATATATGCACACACACAACATGGTGTTAGAGAGGACAGATACATACACACAACATGGTGTTAGAGAGGATATATACACACACACAACATGGTGTTAGAGAGACAGATACATACACACAACATGGGTGTTAGAGAGGATATATACACACACACAACATGGTGTTAGAGAGGATATCTACTACACACAACCATGGTGTTAGAGAGGATATATACATACACACAACATGGTGTTAGAGAGGATATATACACACACAACAACATGGTGTTAGAGAGGATATATACACACACACAACATGGTGTTAGAGAGGATATATACATACACACAACATGGTGTAGATATATACAGGGAGAGAGGCTATATACACACACACAACATGGTGTTAGAGAGGATATATACACACACACAACATGGTGTTAGAGAGGATATATACATACACACAACATGGTGTTAGAGAGGATATATACACACACACAACATGGTGTTAGAGGATATATACATACACACAACATGGTGTTAGAGAGGATATATACACACACACAACATGGTGTAGAGAGGATATATACATACACACAACATGGTGTTAGAGATGATATATACACACACACACAACATGGTGTTAGAGAGGATATATACACACACACAACATGGTGTTAGAGAGGATATATACATACACACAACATGGTGTTAGAGAGGATATATACACACACACAACATGGTGTTAGAGAGGATATATACACACACAACATGGTGTTAGAGAGGATATATACACACACACAACCATGGTGTTAGAGAGGATATATACACACACACAACATGGTGTTAGAGAGGATATATACACAACACACAACATGGTGTTAGAGAGGACAGATATACACACACACAACAACATGGTGTTAGAGAGGATATATACATACACACAACATGGTGTTAGAGAGGACAGATACACACACACACACGACACACACACAACAAGGTGTTAGAGAGGATATATACATACACACAACATGGTGTTAGAGAGGATATATACATACACACAACATGGTGTTAG
This sequence comes from Rhinophrynus dorsalis, assembly GCA_037306005.1. Classification (NCBI taxonomy): domain Eukaryota; kingdom Metazoa; phylum Chordata; class Amphibia; order Anura; family Rhinophrynidae; genus Rhinophrynus; species Rhinophrynus dorsalis. Next base: position 200,717 of record JBBDGT010000246.1, read on the forward strand.
AGAGGATATATACATACACACAACATGGTGTTAGAGAGGATATATACAAACACACAACATGGTGTTAGAGAGGATATATACACACACACACACACACACAACATGGTGTTAGAGAGGACAGATACACACACACACAACATGGTGTTAGAGAGGATATATACACACACACAACATGGTGTTAGAGAGGATATATACATACACACAACATGGTGTTAGAGAGGATATACACACACACAACATGGTGTTTAGAGAGGATATATACATACACACAACATGGTGTTAGAGAGGATATATACACACACACAACATGGTGTTAGAGAGGATATATACATACACACAACATGGTGTTAGAGAGGATATATACACACACACACACAACATGGTGTTAGAGAGGATATATACATACACACAACATGGTGTTAGAGAGGATATACACACACACAACATGGTGTTAGAGAGGATATATACACACACACAACATGGTGTTAGAGAGGATATATACATACACACAACATGGTGTTAGAGAGGATATATACACACACACACACACACACAACATGGTGTTAGAGAGGACAGATACACACACACACAACATGGTGTTAGAGAGGATATACACACACACAACATGGTGTTAGAGAGGATATATACATACACACAACATGGTGTTAGAGAGGATATATACATACACACAACATGGTGTTAGAGAGGATATATACACATACACACAAACATGGTGTTAGAGAGGATATACACACACACACAACATGGTGTTAGAGAGGATATATACATACACACACACACACACAACATGGTGTTAGAGAGGACAATACACACACAGACATCATGTGTTAGAGAGATATATACACACACACAACATGTGTTAGAGAGGATATATACATACACACAACATGGTGTTAGAGAGGATATACACACACACAACATGGTGTTAGAGAGGATATATACATCACACACAACATGGTGTTAGAGAGGATATAACACACACACAACATGGTGTTAGAGAGGATATATACATACACACAACATGGTGTTAGAGAGGATGATATACACACACACACACAACATGGTGTTAGAGAGTATATATACATACACACAACATGGTGTTAGAGAGGATATATACACACACACAACATGGTGTTAGAGAGGATATATACACACACACAACATGGTGTTAGAGAGGATATATACATACACACAACATGGTGTTAGAGAGGATATATACACACACACACACACACCAACATGGTGTTAGAGAGGACAGATACACACACACACAACATGGTGTTAGAGAGGATATACACACCACACAACATGGTAGTTAGAGAGGATATATACATACACACAACATGGTGTTAGAGAGGATATATACATACACAACATGTGTAGAGAGGATATATACACATACACACAACATGGTGTTAGAGAGGATATATACACACACACACAACATGGTGTTAGAGAGGATATATACATACACACACACACACAAACATGGTGTTAGAGAGGATATATACATACACACACACACAACATGGTGTTAGAGAGGATATATACACACACACAACATGGTGTTAGAGAGGATATATACATACACACAACATGGTGTTAGAGAGGATATATACACACACACACACACAACATGGTGTTAGAGAGGACAGATACACACACACACAACATGGTGTTAGAGAGGATATACACACACACAACATGGTGTTAGAGAGGATATATACATACACACAACATGGTGTTAGAGAGGATATATACATACACACAACATGGTGTTAGAGAGGATATATACACATACACACAACATGGTGTAGAGAGGATATATACACACACACACACAACATGGTGTTAGAGAGGATATATACATACACACAACACAACATGGTGTTAGAGAGGATATATACATACACACAACATGGTGTTAGAGAGGATATATATGCACACACACAACATGGTGTTAGAGAGGACAGATACATACACACAACATGGTGTTAGAGAGGATATATACACACACACAACATGGTGTTAGAGAGGACAGATACATACACACAACATGGTGTTAGAGAGGATATATACACACACACAACATGGTGTTAGAGAGGATATATACATACACACAACATGGTGTTAGAGAGTATATATACATACACACAACATGGTGTTAGAGAGGATATATACACACACACAACATGGTGTTAGAGAGGATATATACACACACACAACATGGTGTTAGAGAGGATATATACATACACACAACATGGTGTTAGAGAGGATATATACACACACACAACATGGTGTTAGAGAAGGATATATACACACACACAACATGGTGTTAGAGAGGATATATACATACACACAACATGGTGTTAGAGAGGATATATACACACACACACACAAACATGGTGTTAGAGAGGATATATACATACACACAACATGGTGTTAGAGAGGATATATACACACACACAACATGGTGTTAGAGAGGATATATACATACACACAACATGGTGTTAGAGATGATATATACACACACACACAACATGGTGTTAGAGAGGATATATACACACACACAACATGGTGTTAGAGAGGATATATACATACACACAACATGGTGTTAGAGAGGATATATACACACACACAACATGGTGTTAGAGAGGATATATACACACACACAACATGGTGTTAGAGAGGATATATACACACACACAACATGGTGTTAGAGAGGATATATACACACACACAACATGGTGTTAGAGAGGACAGATATACACACACAACACACAACATGGTGTTAGAGAGGATATATACATACACACAACATGGTGTTAGAGAGGACAGATACACACACACACACACACAACACACACCAACAAGGTGTTAGAGAGGATATATACATACACACAACATGGTGTTAGAGAGGATATATACATACACACAACATGGTGTTAGAGAGGATATATACATACACACAACATGGTGTTAGAGAGGCTATATAAATACACACAACATGGTGTTAGAGAGGATATATACATACACACAACATGGTGTTAGAGAGGATATATACATACACACAACATGGTGTTAGAGAGGATATATACATACACACAACATGGTGTTAGAGAGGATATATACATACAAAACACAACATGGTGTTAGAAGAGGATATATACATACACACAACATGGTGTTAGAGAGGATATATACACACACAACATGGTGTTAGAGAGGATATATACACACACACAACATGGTGTTAGAGAGGATATATACATACACACAACATGGTGTTAGAGAGGATATATACATACACACAACATGGTGTTAGAGAGGATATATACACACACACAACATGGTGTTAGAGAGGATATATACACACACACACACAACATGGTGTTAGAGAGGATATATACACACACACACACAACATGGTGTTAGAGAGGATATATACACACACACACACACATGGGTTAGAGAGGATATATACATACACACAACATGGTGTTAGAGAGGATATATACACACACACAACATGGTGTTAGAGAGGATATATACATACACACAACATGGTGTTAGAGAGGACACATACATACACACAACATGGTGTTAGAGAGGATATATACATACACACAACATGGTGTTAGAGAGGATATATACATACACACACAACATGGTGTTAGAGAGGATATATACACACACACAACATGGTGTTAGAGAGGACAGATACACAAACACAACTTACTGTTAGAGAGGATATATACACACACACAACATGGTGTTAGAGAGGATATATACATACACACAACATGGTGTTAGAGAGGATATATACATACACACAACATGGTGTTAGAGAGGATATATACACAACACACAACATGGTGTTAGAGAGGATATATACATACACACAACATGGTGTTAGAGAGGATATATACATACACACAACATGGTGTTAGAGAGGATATATACATACAAACACAACATGGTGTTAGAGAGGATATATACAATACACACAACATGGTGTTAGAGAGGATATATACACACACACAACATGGTGTTAGAGAGGATATATACATACACACAACATGGTGTTAGAGAGGATATATACACACACACAACATGGTGTTAGAGAGGATATATACATACACACAACATGGTGTTAGAGAGGATATATACATACACACAACATGGTGTTTAGAGAGGATATATACATACACACAACATGGTGTTAGAGAGGATATATACACACACACAACATGGTGTTAGAGAGGATATATACATACACACAACATGGTGTTAGAGAGGCTATATACATACAACACAACATGGTGTTAGAGAGGATATATACACACACACACAACATGGTGTTAGAGAGGATATATACATACACACAACATGGTGTTAGAGAGGATATATACACACACACAACAAGGTGTTAGAGAGGATATATACACACACACAACATGGTGTTAGAGAGGATATATACACACACACAACATGGTGTTAGAGAGGATATATACACACACACAACATGGTGTTAGAGAGGATATATACATACACACAACATGGTGTTAGAGAGGATATATACACACACACAACATGGTGTTAGAGAGGATATATACACACACACAACATGGTGTTAGAGAGGCTATATACATACACACAACATGGTGTTAGAGAGGATATATACACACACACAACATGGTGTTAGAGAGGATATATACACACACACAACATGGTGTTAGAGAGGATATATACACACACACAACATGGTGTTAGAGAGGATATATACATACACACAACATGGTGTTAGAGAGGATATATACACACACAACATGGTGTTAGAGAGGCTAAATACATACAAACACAACATGGTGTTAGAGAGGATATATACAACACACAACATGGTGTTAGAGAGGATAATACACTACACACAACATGGTGTTAGAGAGGATATATACATACACACAACATGGTGTTAGAGAGGATATATACACACACACAACATGTGTTAGAGAGGATATATACATACACACAACATGGTGTTAGAGAGGATATATACATACACACAACATGGTGTTAGAGAGGATATATACATACACACAACATGGTGTTAGAGAGGATATATACACACACACAACATGGTGTTAGAGAGGATATATACACACACACAACATGGTGTTAGAGAGGATATATACACACACACAACATGGTGTTAGAGAGGATATATACACACACTCAACAACATGGTGTTAGAGAGGATATATACACACACACAACATGGTGTTAGAGAGGATATATACATACACACAACATGGTGTTAGAGAGGATAGATACACACACACAACATGGTGTTAGAGAGGATATATACACACACACAACATGGTGTTAGAGAGGATATATACATACACACAACATGGTGTTAGAGAGGATAGATACACACACACACAACATGGTGTTAGAGAGGATCTATACATACACACAACATGGTGTTAGAGAGGATATATACATACACACAACATGGTGTTAGAGAGGATATATACACACACACAACATGGTGTTAGAGAGGATAGATACACACACACAACATGGTGTTAGAGAGGATATATACATACACACAACATGGTGTTAGAGAGGATATATACACACACACAACATGGTGTTAGAGAGGATATATACACACACACAACATGGTGTTAGAGAGGATATATACACACACACAACATGGTGTTAGAGAGGATATATACATACACACAACATGGTGTTAGAGAGGATATATACACACACACAACATGGTGTTAGAGAGGATATATACACACACACAACATGGTGTTAGAGAGGATACACACACACACAACATGGTGTTAGAGAGGATATATACATACACACAACATGGTGTTAGAGAGGATATATACACACACACACACACACACACAACATGGTGTTAGAGAGGATATATACATAACACACAACATGGTGTTAGAGAGGATATATACATACACACAACATGGTGTTAGAGAGGATATATACACACACACAACATGGTGTTAGAGAGGATACATACACACACACAACATGGTGTTAGAGAGGATATATACATACACACACATGGTGTTAGAGAGGATACATACACACACACAACATGGTGTTAGAGAGGATATATACACACACACAACATGGTGTTAGAGAGGATATATACATACACACAACATGGTGTTAGAAGAGGATATATACACACACACAACATGGTGTTATAGAGGATATATACACAACACACAACATGGTGTTAGAGAGGATATATACACACACACAACATGGTGTTAGAGAGGATATATACACACACACAACATGGTGTTAGAGAGGATATATACATACACACAACATGGTGTTAGAGAGGATAGATACACACACACAACATGGTGTTAGAGAGGCTATATACATACACACAACATGGTGTTAGAGAGGATAGATACACACACACACAACATGGTGTTAGAGAGGATATATACATACACACAACATGGTGTTAGAGAGGATATATACATACACACAACATGGTGTTAGAGAGGCTATATACATACAAACACAACATGGTGTTAGAGAGGGATATATACATACACACAACATGGTGTTAGAGAGGATATATACATACACACAACATGGTGTTAGAGAGGATATATACACACACACAACATGGTGTTAGAGAGGATATATACACACACACAACATGGTGTTAGAGAGGATATATACACACACAACATGGTGTTAGAGAGGATATATACATACACACAACATGGTGTTAGAGAGGATATATACACACACACACAACACACAACATGGTGTTAGAGAGGACAGATACACACACACACAACATGGTGTTAGAGAGGATATATACACACACAACATGGTGTTAGAGAGGATATATACATACACACAACATGGTGTTAGAGAGGATATACACACACACAACATGGTGTTAGAGAGGATATATACATACACACAACATGGTGTTAGAGAGGATATATACACACACACAACATGGTGTTAGAGAGGATATATACATACACACAACATGGTGTTAGAGAGGATATATACACACACACAACATGGTGTTAGAGAGGATATATACACACACACAACATGGTGTTAGAGAGGATATATACATACACACAACATGGTGTTAGAGAGGATATATACACACACACAACATGGTGTTAGAGAGGATATATACACACACACAACATGGTGTTAGAGAGGATATATACATACACACAACATGGTGTTAGAGAGGATATATACACACACACACAACATGGTGTTAGAGAGGATATATACATACACACAACATGGTGTTAGAGAGGATATATACACACACACAACATGGTGTTAGAGAGGATATATACATACACACAACATGGTGTTAGAGATGATATATACACACACACACAACATGGTGTTAGAGAGGATATATTACACACACACAACATGGTGTTAGAGAGGATATATACATACACACAACATGGTGTTAGAGAGGATATATACACACACACACAACATGGTGTTAGAGAGGATATATACACACACACAACATGGTGTTAGAGAGGATATATACACACCACACAACATGGTGTTAGAGAGGATATATACACACACACAACATGGTGTTAGAGAGGACAGATATACACACACACACACAACATGGTGTTAGAGAGGATATATACATACACACAACATGGTGTTAGAGAGGACAGATACACACACACACACACACACACAACAAGGTGTTAGAGAGGATATATACATACACACAACATGGTGTTAGAGAGGATATATACATACACACAACATGGTGTTAGAGAGGATATATACATACACACAACATGGTGTTAGAGAGGCTATATAAATACACACAACATGGTGTTAGAGAGGATATATACATACACACAACATGGTGTTAGAGAGGATATATACATACACACAACATGGTGTTAGAGAGGATATATACATACACACAACATGGTGTTAGAGAGGATATATACATACAAACACAACATGGTGTTAGAGAGGATATATACATACACACAACATGGTGTTAGAAGGAGGATATATACACACACACAACATGGTGTTAGAGAGGATATATACACACACACACAACATGGTGTTAGAGAGGATATATACATACACACAACATGGTGTTAGAGAGGATATATACTACACACACAACATGGTGTTAGAGAGGATATATACACACACACAACATGGTGTTAGAGAGGAATATATACACACACACACACACAACATGGTGTTAGAGAGGATATATACACACACACACACACAACATGGTGTTAGAGAGGATATATACACACACACACACAACATGGTGTTAGAGAGGATATATACATACACACAACATGGTGTTAGAGAGGATATACTACACACACACAACATGTGTTAGAGAGGATATA
>JBBDGT010000378.1:0-2500 GCA_037306005.1 Rhinophrynus dorsalis
TGGTACACATAGTTGGTACTAATGACAAAGTCAGTGGAAAATGGAGGTCCGTTAAGAATGATTTCAGGGACCTAGGATATAAGCTTAAGCAGAGGACCTCTAAGGTAGTATTTTCTGAAATTCTACCTGTGCCACGCGCTACATTAGAAAGGCAACGGAAGATTAGGGAGTTAAATGCGTGGATAAAGACTTGGTGTAAGCAGGAGGGGTTTGGGTTCCTAGAGCACTGGTCAGTCTTTTCCCTTGGGAGCAATCTTTATAGTAGTGATGGATTGCACCTTAGTGGAAGGGGGGCCACGGTGCTGGGTGATAGGATGGTTAGAAGGCTGGAGGAGACTTTAAACTAGAAAGGGGGGGAGGGAGCTGCAACACAGGCTGGGGAAGATAGTATAATTGAGGGAATGGGATTAGAGAAGGGTCATGGGGTGGAGAGGGGGAATGGGCTAGTTCAGCTAATAGGGAGTTGCCATTGTTACAGCCTGATAAAAGACAAATACATCTGAAAAAGAATGAAATATTTAAGAATGGCAAAAAGATAAAATGTATGCATGCAAATGCTCGCAGTCTGGCTGGTAAGATGGGGGAACTAGAAATGATTGCAGTACATGAGCAGTATGATCTGATTGGAGTGTCTGAAACCTGGTTAGATGATACGTATGACTTGGCAGTCAATCTAGAGGGTTATTCACTTTTTAGGAGGGACAGGGTTAATAAAAGGGGAGGAGGGGTATGCCTATATGTAAAGCAGGCCTTAAAACCTAGTTTAAGGGAAGATATAAATGAAGGGTCCAATGAAAAGGTAGAGGCCTTGTGGGTTGAAATACACACTGGGGGCACACATAATAAAAAGATATTGGTGGGGGTTTGCTACAAGCCACCTAATGTTGGGGAGTTGGAGGAAGCCCAGCTTTTACTGCAAATGGAAAAGGCTGCTAGGTCAGCAAAGGTAATTATAATGGGAGATTTCAACTACCCTGAAATTGACTGGAGCAATATGACTTCAGGCACAACAAAGGGAAATATTTTTCTAAGTATGATAAATGATAATTTTATGTCCCAACTAGTAGAGGAGCCAACTAGAAAAGAGGCCTTGCTTGACCTAGTGCTCTCAAACGATTCTGACATTGTAAACAGTGTGCAGGTAAGGGAACATTTGGGCAGCAGTGACCATAATATTGTATCCTTTGAAGTTTGTTATGAGAAACCCAATAGCAAGAGTTTAACCAAAACATTCAATTTCAAAAAGGCTAAATTTACAAAGTTAAAAGAAGCTTTAAAGGATATCCAGTGGGATGTAATTTTCAAAGATAAAAATGCACAAGAGTCATGGAATGTATTTAAAATGCTCTTGGGCAAATATACACGTCAATATATACCATTGGGGAATAAGCACAAGAGAAGTAAAGCAAAACCAATGTGGATTAATAATGTGGTTAGCAGGGAAATGAGAAATAAAAAGCAGGCTTTTAAGGTGTTTAAGTCAAATGGGTCAGATGCATCATTTAAAAAATATAAAGAATGTAATAAAATCTGCAAACAAGCAATTAAGCTAGCTAAAATAGAAAATGAGCGAAACATTGCAAACGAGAGCAAGAAAAACCCTAAACAATTCTACAAGTATATTAACAACAAAAAAGTTAAGGTTGATATTGGTCCTCTTAGGACTGAAACAGGTGAATTGATTAGTGAGGATAAAGCTATGGCTGAGACCCTAAATACGTTCTTTGCTTCAGTATATACAAAGGAAGCAGAAATGACAAGCTATGGGAAAACAGACAAAACCATGGAATTTCCTCCAACATCTACATGGCTTACTGAGGACAAGGTCCAAAAGAGACTGGAAAAGGTTATAGTGAATAAAGCGCCTGGACCGGACGGTATACACCCAAGGGTACTTAAGGAACTTAGTTCAGTAATAGCAAAACCATTATACTTAATATTTATTGATTCGCTTTCATCAGGCATAGTGCCCTGTGATTGGAGGAAAGCTGATGTAGTTCCATTGTTTAAAAAGGGAGCAAGATCCAAACCAGGAAATTATAGACCTGTGAGCTTGACTTCCATAGTGGGTAAGATACTAGAAGGGTTATTAACTGATAGTATTCAGAACTATGTGAAGACAAACAATATCATTAGTAGGAATCAGCATGGTTTCATGAAGAACAGATCATGTCAGACTAATTTACTTGCATTTTATGAAAGAGTGAGTAGTAATTTGGACAGGGGAATTGCTGTTGATGTAGTATACTTGGATTTTGCAAAAGCCTTTGACACAGTGCCTCACAACAGGTTACTGCATAAATTAAAAGGCTTTGGTTTGGGTGGTGGTATCTGTACATGGATTGAGAACTGGTTAAATGATAGATGGCAGAGAGTTGTTGTAAATGGAACTTTTTCAAATTGGTCTAGGGTTATAAGTGGGGTACCGCAGGGTTCAGTCCTGGGCCCAATGCTTTTTAATTTGTTTATTAATGATCTAGAAGTGGGAATTGAAAGTAGC